>JAAEAF010011118.1:0-15595 GCA_011037195.1 Triatoma infestans
CCCGTTTCTCTGTAGATTTTCTCTCCTTCTAACATCCATTTATAATTGTGCTTGTGTAGGGCTAGCTTGGCTCTATTTATACAGAGTCTCCCACACTAGTCTGGGCCTAGGTAGTGAGTAACTAGATTGACATTTTTCTGTTTCTCTCCGCTTCTTTGGATCCTATTACAACAAAATCTCATTTATATGTTTTTTTTTCGGTGAAAATTCTTATTAAATTTGAGAAATATAAAATATTGTAAAAGTAATGTATCTTTCACAGTAGCGGAATAAGTAAATAGATGAAATATTTTCAAATATAATTTATACATACATAGGTCAAAAGTAAAAATTAGTGCAAACATTGTCTAAAAGGTATTGTTGAAATGATTAACCGAGCGAATAAACTGTGACACAAGTAATTTATTATCAAATAGAGACACACTAAAAACACCACATTTTACATCCAGTTAAGATAATAAAAAAAAAAAAAGTAATAAAAAATTACAAATTAATTAAGATGTGATGAAGGCAAAATAAAGGTTTATTGAAACTATAAGGTAGATATCGTAAACAGTGAATAGTCTGAATCGCCTTTTATATATATATATATATAAATAACGGTACAAACTCTTATCAGCTTTAGTAGGCTGCTCTTATTTATGTAGAAATAACAGTCATTATTTTCTTATTTAAACATTTAATGAACAAAAAAAAATTGTAAAATAAAAAATTAATTGCTTTTATTATAAAAATATATAACTGTTTATTTTAAAGTGAGGAAAGAAATGTTTCTAATAATTAATTTTTTATTGTTTTTATTTGCAATATTAAATTGAAAGTGATTATTATATCTATAATAACAAAAAAAAAAAAAAATCTGTAGTTTTATGATTTTTTTGTTTAAATAACGTCCTGAGTTTAACTTCCTTCATGATATATCGTTTTGTTCGTGAGACATCTTAAATAGTTGAAAAATATTTTCTTAAATAGGAACATCTATTAGATGGAAAAGCAGAAATGAAATTTTTTCAGCCATAAGCAGATTTAATGTTGAATAGATACCAAATTCTTGACCTTTAAATGTCCGGATAGTATTCTTTCAGCACTTTCTAATATTAAAAGTAATGTAGATTGTAACATAGATTGATTTTCCTGAATAACTACCTATCAGCATTAAGATGTTAATATTGAGAAATACATTGTAAGTATGACGCGGCGAAAGCAAAGATTGTTCATTAAATGATCTCTAAGCATTCGATCCGGGCTTGATGTGGAAGCTGAGAGGTTTCCTATCACAAGCTTATTTATAAAATCCTACTCTATTCAGACAGACTGAATACTCATCATCTTTTCATAGATTTCAAGTCGACCTATGATACTGTGCAACGCAATGCTCTTTATCGTGCCCTTCGGGAGTTGGGGATACCCCCAAAGTTAGTACGCTTAATTAAAATGACGATGACTGGGGTGATTTGCAAGGTCAGGACTCAGAACGAGCTCTCGCAGTCGTTCAATACGAATAAAGGCTTAAAGCAAGGGGATGGCCTGACGTGCATCCTATTTAATCTGGCGTTAGAATGGGCCGTTAGAAAGTCGAACATACAGACGAATGGTACTATTATAAATAGAACTACCCAGCTTATGCAGACGACGTGGATCTGATTGGTTGATCAAGAGATGCGATCAGGGATGCCTATCTGGACTTGGAGTGCTGCCAAGGAAATAGGACTTGAAGCGAACCAAGCCAAAACAATGTACATGTACGTTTCATCTGGAGTACAGCGAGATAGTGATGTGGAGCTTGGGAATCATACCTTTGAGTGGGTGGATAATTTTATTCATCTAAGAACTCAAGTGAATCATGATAATAATATACGTCATGAGATCAATAGAAGAATACTTCGGTCTACAGGATTATATGAAAAGTCGGTTACTCTCCAGGTCCACAAAAATAAGAATCTATAAGACTCTCATCCGAGCCGTTCTAACATATGCCTCGGAATGCTGGACCATCACTAGAAACGACGAGCTTTCCCTCCTTAGATTTGAAAGAAAAATTCTTCGCAGGATCTATGGAGCCATCCGAGATGGGGAGATATGGAGACGGAGAAGTAAACTAGGAACTAAGGAATTTGTACAAGGATGTCGATGTGGTGGACTACATCAAGCTGGGGCGCCTGCGCTGGATGGAGCATATAGGAAGAATGAATCCCGAGGAAGTGCCTCTCAAATTATTGAGAGAAAACATACACGGTGTACGCAGAGTCAGGAGACCCATATTGAGATGGATTGATGCAGTGGCAAGAGATGCAAGCAGCTTCCTTGGTGTCCACTACTGGATGGTGGCGGCATCGATCCACAGAGGAGGCCAAGACTCGCGCAAGCGGGTTGTAGAGCCAAGTGAAGAAGAAGAAAATCCTACCTGATTGACCGCTACTTCAGGGTCAGCTAATAGATCATCCTTCTCCAATTTCCTTGCTATATCTGCTGGTATTCCCCAAGGAAGTATACTTGGACCCGTCCTTTACTCCATTCATACAGCTGATATGCCAACTATGCCACCACATACCTCCACTATCTAAAAATTCGCTGATGATACCGCCATTCTTGCTACACATAAAGATCCCGTAATAGCAACTCGCAATCTACAGGCGCACCTGAATTCACTCAAAAAATGGTTCAACAAAAATGGGGAATCAAAATCCGTGCTGAAAAGAGCCAAACCATTTCCTTCACCTCTCAGACGACTCACTACTGCTCCAGTTTATTATGACAATGTCGCCTTATCTACAGTACAAAAAGTTCGCTACTTAGGATTACACTTTGACCGACGCCTCACCTGGAATCCACATACCAGACCCAAACGACAGGCACTACTTCAACGTTACAAAACGCTGATGCGATTACTTGACAAACTATCTAACCTAACACTAACTAACAAACTTCTAATCTAAAAAGTCATTTTTAACTTAAACCTATTTGGGCTTACGGTGCAGAACTATGGGGTTCAACAAACGATCTAATTATAATCGTATCCAAACACTCACATCCAAAATCCTCCGCAAAATCGTTTCAGCTCCTTTCTTTGTCTCCAATATACAATCAATACAGACTTAAATACACCATACGTCCGTCAAGAAATCCTATTCGGTTACAACAAATTTCACAACAGTTTATCCTCTCATGTCAATCTTCTTGTCCGTGAACTTGCATTCCTAACTAACCCTATAAATTCAACAAGAATGACTAAAACGGCAGTGATCTACTCAACTGAATAACTCGGAGTTTCACTACTGAGTGACTTCTCCGCTCCTGTTTCTATGAATTGTCCACAATTAACAAATTTATTATTGTTAAGCTTTATATCAGGTGTAAATATCAATAAATGGAAAAAAAGTATAAGCTAAATCTCGGGAAAACAGACGCAGAATTTTTGGACACAGCACCAATCTCCGGATTTCTAGAGATTTGGTGATTATTTCTAGAGAAGTGGCTGTATATGGTCAAATCCTGGGAGATCTAGTTCTATAGCGATTCCACTGCGTGTAAATATTTGATGTAAATGAAATCTTCTGAAAATCCAACGATGTACAAATATGTATTAATAATTGGTGATGAACTAGAGTTCAACATTGGTTGCTATTAAAAAAATTCCCTATTACAAAGATTTTATCTCTTGATGATGTATAATAAACTATCTAGACATCTGATTATTATTTATTTATTTATACCTCCGGGCAGAGCGCTACTAATTAAACAATTACAGATATAATTTAGGTATAAAATAATAATCGCACAATTATTGCCCAACTTATAATAATTACAGTTATAAGTAATAATAATAAAATATATAGAAAAAAATGTACAAAGTACTATATGAAACATACAAAGTTACTTAAACTATTTATGTACAAGTATATAATATAGTACATAAAACTGTCTAAAAAATCTGTATAAGATAATAAATATAAATAATAAGAGAGAATAGTTAGAATATTAAAATAATATGATATAATGCATGTTATATAATATAGAAATATTTTCAAAAATGATAAATTTTATAAGGGAGGGTTTAGCTCAGTGGTTAGCGCATTGGACTAGCAACGCGGAGGTCCCGGGTTCGAATCCAGCGTGCTGCACTTAGCTTTTTTCTTCCTAGAGCCTTTAAGCTCACTGTCCGGAGGCCGGCAAGTGCACTGAGAGGGTCCGGGCGCCATGACCATAGATGTTGACGCGCCTTAAATTTAAAAAAATGATAATTTTTAATTGAACATTATTACTATCTCAGATGTTTCATTGCTGGCTCTGAAAGTGACAGACAGGCTGGAGATTTGGTCTATTACGAGACAGCCGATTACTTGGTAATGTGCCTCTTGTGCTAGGTAGATTTTGTTTTTAAAGCAGGAAGTTTGAATACTTCTCTGCTGAATTGCGCATGAGCAGAAACTATACAGATTTTAATTTTGGATTTTCTATCTTCTCAAATAATAGAGATGCATAACGGTACTACATTAATGAATGCAATTACACTTCTATTTAGTACTAGAGTGTACTACCAGATGAAGTTTCTTCCAAGGATACCCTTGAAGCCTGGATAAGTAGTCATTTGCGATTCTGGGTTAAGTAGACTAAGTCTGCGTGTCACAGACATCTTGACTACTTTTAAAGCAAAGACTTCTCTCTGACTTTTTCCTTTATTCCACTGATTTCTTTTAGTGAATTATCGAGGCCAATTGCTATCCGCTTCAAGTAACGTGTAAAAGAGTCAGCAAGAGAGACAAAGATAAGAGTGGGTGAATTAAAAGGTTAGGTTAAGTGAAAAGAAAAGAATGAATGACATTTATTCTAACAGGGCGGAATTATAATTGAACTTGTTGCAGTTGCAAGTCCTCTTACAGAGATTTATGAGATTTTTGTGAGTCGGAAGTAAAAATAAAGAGAAAATATAAACTAAAATATTACTTTGTATCGAACTATAATAATTAATAACTAGTTAGAAATTACACTTGAAGACTTATGATTGATAGAGAAAAGTAGATGTGTAAAAAAAAAGAGAAATGGGAGAGAGGTAGTGTATTCGAGACCTTTTTGATGTAGTCTGTGGTAAAGATTGTGAACACTGTTGAAGGCATCTTCTATATGAAATTCTTAGGAGAGATCTTGTTGTTTAATTTGGCTAGGCAAATATTTATGCCGTCGTATCAAATATCATGCCAAATACGTAGTGACATGAATTTTTGGGCTTTAACAATTGCAAACATTTAATTCTTTACTGATCCATAAGTTTGAATACATGGAGGATTCAGTATTACGTTTTATATATTAAGTACATTACAGGAAGCATTTGTGAAAATTTTCGAAAAATATTAGGAAAGCAATTATTCCTCATGAGCAGTAACCCGAATTGTAAACGAAACTAAAGTTATAATGGATGTTACTAGAGAGGAAAAGCTATATATTTCTTCAGAGACATTTTCCCTGGTAGCCTGCTTCATTTTGTGGTCATCGACCGGTTTCGGGCGTTCGTCCATCTTCAGGATGCGCTTTTCAGACAGTGTGACAACACAGACTTGTACAGAGCAAATTCAGTTTTATACACTCCTTAAACTTGCACAGAATTTGCTCTGTGCAAGTCTGTGTTGTCACACTGTCTGAAAAACGCATCCTGAAGATGGGCGAACGCCCCAAACCGGTCGATGAGCAACAAAATGAAGCAGGCTACCACGGTAAATGTCTCTGATGCTTTCCAGCTTTGCGGAACACAATAAATATTTCTAAAGATAAAATGGGGCATTAAAAGAATAATTAAAGTAATTTTTCCTAAACTGTTTTGGCCCCCCAAAAAAAAAATAAAAGGGAGCTGTTATTAGATTAAATAATGATCATAATCAAGTGAATTAAACAGTGAACACTGGTTTAAAATAGTGAATATTCAAGAAAGCAGACGTTGGAGGCAAAGACATTTTCTGTTAGTAGTATAGTATAATCGTTATCTTGTAACACATTGAACGTCTATCAAACAGTTTCTTGTAATATGTTCCTAGAATTAAAAGGAAATTCAACAAGCCGTTTTAACAACATTAAAACATTCAACTGTCCTATCTAGATATTATTCACAACATCCGTTTTAAATCAACCATAATATAATTTCTGTTGAATTTATTTAAGTATTATGGTTTCTTAGTTCCTGGAAGAATTATTTGTTTGTAAAATGGTTTTGTTGTCTAATATAAAATATTAAAATGTATTGAACATATCTACACACGAATTTAATGAAGAACAATTTTTGTTTTCCTTAATAAAGACTGGCAGCTCCATTGATTTAATGAGCTCTTTTTATTGGATTACTGAAGGGTTTGAATCTTCTAAATATATTTCTTGTACCTACCAAATCTAAATAATTATTGCAATTTCTAAAAATTCATCTCATTCTTTATCAGGTAAATCATAAACGTCTTAATCCGAAGTTTGAATAAAAACATTAAGAATGGCAAACAACATTTATTCATTTATCATACTTATCAAAAAAAGATGACAAATGAAACAAGCCATATTATTCAACGAATAAAATATATTAATTTATCAAAAATATAATTTATCTTATTCTTAGAATGATGTACCGACTTTAATTTGCATATAATATTATTAATATAATTTCTTGCAAAAAAGATGATTTATGTTTTTTTATGTACAATATAAACTTGCAAACATTTACAAAAGTTTTCTCACATTAAAAAAAATTACTATTTTATTTATAGAGAAAAATTATTAAAGAAATCTGTTTATATTCTCTTAAAATATTTCCAGAATTTTTACTTTCTCTTACCACTGTAATGAGAAGCAAGTATATTGCTAGTAAGTGACCAATTTTACTAATTTGTTTTAACATAAATATTGAGATGGTCGTTTAATAAGCATGTAATCTTTGGCAGATAAGACAAGTGATGATTATATAAGGGCCCAATAGAGCGCTCTAAAAACACTGAACTAACTACATATAAAATTTGAAATTTACGCCACAAATTCCGCACAATAATCCTAAATAATTATTATAAACAATTTTTATAATTAATAATAATATGTTAATTTTTATAAGTTTATATAATTACAATTAACATTCCAAGTTAAAGGAAATTGTTATGACGATTTCGAAAAAAATCTGCAATCCTCAGAAACTTACTAGGTGCAGTCGCAGCGATAATGGTTATCACTTTTCTTCAACATTGAAATACTTGCAACATAGATGTATCCACCACTCCACATTTACGTCCAAGGCGTTGCAAGAGCAGTTGTGCCACGACTACACAGGGACAAGTGCCCATTTATCCCAGGCATACTGGGAGGTACCAAGACCTATGGGAGGAGCTGGAGGCGGACCCGATCCTGGGCCTGCCTACGGACATAATGACTCCTAGGTATGACTTCCAAAAACCATTCAAAGTCTTGATATTAGACAGAGGGGCATGGAACAATGGCCGCCAATTACAGGCGAATCTGATGTTTGTAATGGACGGGTCCAAGATGAATATGGCCGTGGGAGCCGGCGTGTAACGGCATGTAATATCTCGGTTAGCCTGGGAAGGGCTAGCTACGGTCTTTTCAGTCTGATCTATCGCGATTATTTATCTGCCCGCCGAAATAGACGACGGGATTGTAGACTCCAGAGCCGTCATTTATTCGGATAGCCGGTTGCTGCTCTGACGGCAATTGACTCTGGAGATAGCTCAACTGTTGTGGGACTGCCTAGTGCCTTAGGGAAATTAGGTAGCCATAATAGGTCTTCCTGGTTTGGTATCTGTGCACTTCGGGTTCTAGAGGCAATGAGGCCCGCGACCGCCTGGCCCGGGAGGGTTCAATGAGAGCACTTATCGGGCCGGAACCGTTCTGTGGTGTCTCAAGATGCCTCAGGAGTGCATCCATTAAGTTATGGATGCAGGACCGATCAGGGGAATGGTGGGTCAAAACTCCAGGCCAGAGGCAGGCGAAAACGTTTATTCATAGCCACTCGTCCAAGCTAACTGCGGAACTACTCCAATTAGGCCGGGTGGCCATAAGGATAGCAGTTGGCGTTCTCACTGGCCATTTTAGAGATAAATAAGCAGCATGCCCGCATGGGCCATGGCAACGGATAGCCTATGTAGGTTTTTGTCATGAGGAAGAGTAAGACGGCACTTGCATTGGTATGTGCGTGCGAGGGGCTGTCTGCTAAGTACCGCCTCTTTGGTAAGAAAAGCTGGTGCCAACAAGCCTCAGCCAGGGCCCTCTCTAGGACCTATTAAGTCTTTTAAGGCAAGCAGGACTCGAGAGGGTGCTCTGATGGCAGGTGCTCTGACTGACCACCTGGGAGACCCTCCCCCAATTCCACAGTCCGGTTAAGGACAGGATAGGGGGAGGGTCTCCAACTCGGGGTTCCACAATAGATCCTTGGGGTGTCGCGGTGGCGTAGGCTGAAGAGCCAATTCCTCCGTTAGAATCTATCTATCTATCTAA
Source organism: Triatoma infestans (assembly GCA_011037195.1). Taxonomy (NCBI): domain Eukaryota; kingdom Metazoa; phylum Arthropoda; class Insecta; order Hemiptera; family Reduviidae; genus Triatoma; species Triatoma infestans. The sequence continues at coordinate 8,473 of JAAEAF010011118.1, forward strand.
CATAGATGTAAAGAACTTCACATAATGGTGAATTTAGAATTTGTGCAACTTTAGTGCCGAAACTCGAGGAAAACTCGAGAAAATTTGAAAAATTATTGAATAACGTCATAGATCTTGTGGAAGGTTTTGATTGAACCTTTTCTATCTATTCCTCTGGTGATTCATAAGCACTATTTTTTTTGAAATTTTTATATCAAATAATTCAAAACATATGATTTCGGTCATAAATCAATTTCGAAAATCTCTAAACGATAAAGCAAATAATGTCAAAACATAAGCAGCAAGCAGTTCGAGAGTCCAGCAGTGCTGCCCTTAAATTTTCTCCCACTAAGTGCCTCTACAGATCACTTTCCGTTGTCTCTAATGCTGTCTCTAACGATAGAACATTGTCCGGAGGCTGGCAGAGAAGGCTCCAAGCACGATCATGATCTCTGAAACGTTGATGCGCCTTAATTTAAAAAAAAAAAAATCTGGTTTGAAGCACTCACACATCTCTTACTCCAGTTTATACAATGGCAAAAAGTTTCTTTAACCATCAAAATTTACTTATTTGTTCTAAAAATAAATCTAGAGATAAAAGAGGGGGAGACAAGTAACTATCCATGCAGATAGATTATTGTAGGGGATTATTGCACTGCGATCTGCAAGGTCTATTGTGCCCCCCGCAGCCTTCTCAGTGCACTGCCGGCCTCCAGTGTTCTGGAGCACAGTGTTCTCTAGCTACAGACAACATTGCCCATCACCGGATGCTCCAAGCTGTAGAGGCTCCTAGGAAGCGAAAATCTAAAGGCAGCATGCTGGATTCGAATCCGGAACCTTCGCGTTGCTTTCAGCGCACAACCACTGAGCTAATCCCTTCCTTCTTCCTTGGCGTACGCCAATTAACTAGGGGCGGAAACTCTAGTTTGTGTACTGCTCTGGCGAAGTGCATGGGAGTGCTGAGCTGTGGTAACCCGTGGGGTCGCTACTCCCCAAGTAAATCCCATTCAGGTAGTAGAACGTTGTAATCAAAAGAAGAGAGCGCCAATAACATTCAACCAAACCCATACAACATTTGAAAGTTAACGTCAAAAATTTACGCAAAAAATACATAAAATAAATTCATTTTTTCGGATAAATTTTACAAATAAACGTTAATAATCAGTACACTTAACATTCCAAGATTAATGGCCGCTATCAAGGAAATTCTAAAAATCAGAAAAACCTATTATATAGAGTCACACTTAAAAGGTTAACCGATTTTCTTCAAATTTGGAATTCTAGCAATGCTTTTAATGCATATTAATATTATATGGCACAAATCCATATTATTTTACTGAGGTCGTAACTTTGAAGGTAAATTTCAAGGTTACCTTTCCTCCAGAACCATCCAAAAACTCCCTTTTACCGGAAATAATGTTTCAAATAAATGTGATAAGATATTTATGTGTGTAGATCGTATGTAAATTTAAAGAAACACACACACACACGTTCCATTCGCTATAAACATATTAACACTGAAAATGTTTTATAGGAGGGTGATTTGATAAAAAGTGTAACGACTGACCGACATATATTTTTCTAACTTAGGGGACCTTAAAACATGTATTAATGGGGGGAAACTCAACTTCAAAATGTATTACGATCCGAAGAGAGGGATCCAAAGCAGAGAGAGAGAGAGAGAGAGAGATCACTCTCTAGTTTAGGCCAGACTAGAGTGGGAGAAATTGTTTAAATACAGCTGTGTCAAACCATAAGGGGAAGTCTACCGACAATCTTGCAGCAAAGTTCATACAGCAGTCACAACGCGTCATCAACCTTTCCCTTTACCTCTCACTACTATTTTATATATTTTAGTGTAAAGTCCAGGCAGTTTATGCTACTTTTCTATTATACAGTGTTCAGTTTTTCTTCTAATTTATTTATCTATCTAACCCAACTACTTCTCTCCTTCTCAAACCTATTATTTGTTGTAATCCGAAAAGAGGGATTCAAAGCAGAGAGAGAGTGAGAGAGACAGGATCACTCTCTAGTTTAGGTCAGACTACATTGAAGAAACTGTTTAAATACAGCGGTGTCAGCCATAAGGGCAAGTCTACCGACAATCTTGCAGCATAGTTCATACAGCAGTCACAACGCGTCATCAACCTTTCCCTTTACCTTTCACTACCATTTTATATATTTTAGTGTAAAGTCCAGGCAGTTTGTGCTACTTTTCTATTATACAGTGTTCAGCTTTACTTCTAGTTTATTTATCTACGTATCTATCCCAACTTCTCTCCTTCTCAAATCTATTATAAAAAATTTGACATGATCACATTACTTCAAAATAGAAGTTTTGAAACCTTAACTAGAAGTAGAATAGAATAGAAGCGGTGGGGGGGGTGAGCCTCATTCCACTGCGACCTTTCAAACTGAGGTCTATTGCGGATCCCCTTACGTTACAGAACAGCCCCCAGCTTTGCCCTCCTAATCAATCCTAGCAAAGCTGAGAGCGGCTCCGTCATGAAGCTTTCAGCTTCGGGATTGCCCGTCCCCAATTGAAGAAACCTAATCCTCGCCAGGCCGGCGCACTCACAAAGGATGTGCGCCGGGGTCTCCTCCTCTACCTTGCAGAATCGGCATACCGCACTATCCGCAAGTTGTAGGTGGTGCATGTGTCTATTCAGCCTACAATGCCCACAATTAACCTTATATGCCTTCGGGTTTGGCTCAGTAGGTCTTTGGTAAATTTAGGCAAATGTCTTTTAATGAAGAGCTTTGCCTGCCTCTGTCCTGGTGTTCCCTCCCACCAACGCAGAGACGCTGATCTTCTATCCACCCCCTGATAGAAGTTTGAATGAGGCTCCTGGACAAGCCGCAGAAGGGTTCGGGGCTTATAAGGGTATCCTGCGAGCCCTCCCTCGCTAGGGCATCCGCCCTCTCATTGCCCAGGAACCCCGCATGTCCCGGCACCCAGGCGAGTGTCAGTTTATTCCGAGTACCCACCTCGGTGAGGGCAAGTAGGCAGTCCCACACCAGTCTTGAGACCATTTGGTGTGAGGAAAGTGCCTTCAGTAACTAGGAGTAAGAGAAGTATAAACTTATTTAAAAAAATTACTTTTAAAACATTTTTCTTTAATATATCTTACAATTAATCAATACATCATTTGTAATCTTCCATAAAAATCATTCTGTCCGTATTATGGCAGAACATAATTTTTTTTTTTTTTCATATTATGAAGAAAAATTCATATTTCGACCGAATCTCTATTTACAATAATCAGCAATTTATTTTCTATTAAAGACTGTGTTTTTGTCGCAAAATATGCCTACAGTGAAGCTGTAAATATTGTGTTTATTTCGGTGATTACACATAAATGCTGACACTAATAGTATTTTACAAGGTTGTAAACCTTCTAATAAGTAGAAAAATACAAGTTTTGAAGCCTTAGAAAATAACTTAATACCTTGCTGGTGTATGTGTATAAATCCTCTCTCATTATGGTTTTCAAGAAAATGTACTTGTGATTTTTATATAGAAAAAAAAAAGTCGGAATTTTTTAAATTATTTTCAATACGTTTCTAAAAGGAATGGCAGTGAAAAAATTATACCCTAGGGTTTTTAAAAATTGCTGTAGCGGTTTTAGCGTTGAAAAGTTTGCGTAATTTTATACAATAAACCACCACCTTTGAATTATCAATTTAACCTAAAATAAATATTCCTATATCAATACAATATATACAATGAGAGACATAGTTTACTGAATATGATTTGTTAGTTTTTTATTTTTTAGTTAAAAAAAAAAAATTCTGGTGTGAAACAACATCACACAACACTTTCTCTCCTCCAGTCTCAAAATTTACAATTGACAAATTATATAGTTTGTGTACCAAATTTAATGAATTCTGTCGAAACTGAAAAAAAGTGTCCAGTAAAACAGCGCCTTCCGGTTTACTAATTTCTTCGAAACATCGGAAATTTTGACATCTATTTTTCTAATTATTTTGTATTTGGATGATAGAATTGTATAATAACTACGATTAGCACGTTAGGAGAAAGAAACATAACCCCACCACTCCTAAAAGTGCCCTTAAATGAATATTTCCAGAGAAATGTCTTGTATAAAAGATGTAGATCTTTACATTTTTAATTTATATTCGATGTTTCAAAAAAAAAAAAAATCGTCAGAGCCATTTTTGAGAAAATCGCGGAAAAGTGAAAAAATAATTTAGTAAAGTGGTAATATAAACGCACTTCCGGTTATCCAATTTTTTTTTGAAACTCAGAGTTTCAACAACATATTGAATGCTAATTAACATTATTTAGATAACAGAATTGTCTAATAAACTGAAATAGCACTTTAGATGACAACCTCACCCCATCCCCAATCCTATAACTGCCCTTAAATGAATTTTTCCAGAGAAACACTTCAAATAAGATTTGCAGCTCTTTGTATGTGTAGTTGATATACCACGTTTGAAAAAAATCGTCGAAGCTATTTTTGAGAAAAACGCAAAAAAGTAAAAAAAACAAAAAACAAGTAAATGGTACTTCCGGTTGAGGAATTTTGATAGATGACCCACTCACTGTCAGATTCCATGGTGATACCTAAACGGAATATCGTGTTTCAACTGCCTACGGTTTTTTATTTTTGAGCTATGCTGTTCACACACACAAACAGCATTTGCTAAAAACCACTTTTTCGAGCTCAGGAGACCACAAAACGGATATTTCCGGTGAAAACTCGCTATCAAAACTTTGACACGATTGCAATACTTCCTCTTATTAAGAGCAAGTAAGAGAAAGTACTATTAAGTTCAATAATACAATATTCTATACATTAGTATGACCTACATTCGGCTGAGTTTTTCTAACCATTGGTGCGTCCAGTATTAGCAGAGTTTCTGAATTAAATCATTTTTTTTTTTTTTTTTTTTAGAATCTACAATAAAAATTAAAAATATATTGCCCACATTTTCATTCACTTCTAAGGAACCTTAATCTAATTTACACTTTTGTAATAGTATCCAAAGAGAGTATTTGTAGAAGAAAAAGAGAGACAAAATGACAGGACCACTCTCTCAGACTAGAGTGGGAGAAACCACATAAATACAGTGACAGGAGACAGTTCATACTACTGAGTTCATATAGCCAATCACTATGTGTCATTATCCTTTACCACTCTACCATACTCCTATCATTTCAAGTGTAAATTCCAGGCAATCAGTATCATTTATCATATTATACAGTGTTAACCATATTTTTGTTAATTCGTTCTAACCCCATTCCCATTCGTTCATTTCTCTTTTTCAACAACCCCAATTATACTTGCATTTTCTGCAAGTGTAAGTATGTGAAAATAAAGTTCATTATGTAGTTACATTTATCCATGTAAATAATATCAAAACCTAACCAAAAATTTAGTTAGAAGCAAGGATGTTGATTTGAACTATGAGAAATTAAAAAAAAAAAAAGAAAAAAATTAAAGCTAAGAGAAAGTCGTGTGTTTCTTCCGTTATCATACGACATTTATTAAAAATTACAATCTAAACTGTTGCAGTTTAATTCTTTTTTACTTTCTCTTACTCCTAGTAAGAGGAAGTATTGTAATCGTGTCAAATTTTCGATATCGAGTTTTCACCGGAAGTATCCGTTTTGAGGTCCCCTGAGTCCAAAAAAGTGTTTTTTAAGAAAATTGTCTGTGTCTGTGTGTGTTGTGTGTGTGTGTATTGAACAGCATTCTCAAAAACGAAAACCGTAGAAATTGAACCTTGATATTCCGCGTTTAGGCTATCACCATGTGTCTCTGCAGTACTTTATGTGCAAAATTCCTTCAACCGGAATACCACTTACTAGTTTTTATTTTTTTTAACCTTTTTTTGCAATTTTCTCAAAAATGGCTCCGACGATTTTCTTTAAATTTGGAACATCAACTACACATACAAAGAGCTACTACTTTTATTTGAAACATTTCTCCGGGAAAATTCATTTAAGGGCACTTTTGGGGGAGGAGTGGGGTTAGGTTTACATCTAAAGTGCTATTTCAGTTTATTAGACAATTCTGTCATCTAAATAATGTTAATTAGAATTAGATGTGTTGTTGAAATTCCGAGTTTGAGTAAAATCGAATAACCGGAAGTTCTTTTACTTTACCAGTTTACTAAATTATTTATTCACTTTTTCGCAAATTTCTCAAAAATAGCTCCGACGATTTTTTTGAAACTTCGTATATGAATTAAAATTGCAAAGATCTACAACTTTTATTTAAAACCTTTCTCTGGGAAAATGCATGTAAGGGCACTTTTTAGGGGATTGATTATAGAATTGTATCATCCAAACAAAATTAATTGAAATAAATAGACGGCCAAAATTCCGAGTTTTAAGGAATTTAATGAACCGAAAGTGCGCTTTTACTGAACAGTTTTTTCAGTTTTCGACGAATTCCGTTAAATTTAGTATGCAAACTATTAAATTTGTCAATTACAATTTTGAGAACAGGAGTAAGAGAAAGTTGTGTGAGTGTTTCACACCAGGTTTTTAACATAAAATAAAAATTAATAAAGACATGTAGGAATAAAAAATGACGGGCGTGATATGTGTTCCCCATTCAGAAAATTCTCTTCAATACACTTTACTCCTTTTTATTAGTTTCTATAAAGCAACGGACAACAGCAACTGACAGATCCAAAGATAGTATAACTAGAAGAATATTACGACTTACAAATTACAAATACGAATTACAAATTTTTTTTTCATTGATGCAAGAAAAATTATTTCGTTTTGTATAAAAAGAAAATATTTTTTTTTACTTTCTCTTACTGCATGAAAGGAAGAGGAAGTATAGTAATCTTGCAAAATATTCGAAACTGAGCTTTCACCGGAAATACATGTTTTGAAGTCCTCTGTGTAATAAAATACGAGAAAGTAAAGAAAAATCTGGTGTGTATTGTTCGTTATATCGACGCTTATTGGTTATCCAAATATACCTGAGTTGGACAATGTACGCTCCTTCGCAACTTAAATTTAAATATTTAAATTTACACTTAAATAAAACAACCACCAAAACCCCTCTAAAATAATATTTTTTTTTTTACAAATGTTACAAATAAAAGTGGATAGGTTTTATATTTATATAGAGCTATTATTCCAAGTTAAAAGAAA
>JAAEAF010011119.1:0-45139 GCA_011037195.1 Triatoma infestans
AAAGCCGCCTTGTGGCAATTTTTGTTAACAGAGAATATAATTCCCATGAGGTAGAGGCATCTTGCGGCAAATTTTATAACTATAAACAAAATAGTTTCTTGGTAGGTTCTGACTACTGGTGTCAATTTTTATAACTACAATTTTGCTTTCGTTTACTATTGACTTTGGCCAGAGGAGTTTTTAAAGAAAAAAGAATTCTTTGTTGCTTTATGTTTCTGGTAGCATTGATGCCTTTGTTCAGGAGCTCTTCAGGGTAAGAGAGGAGTGTATGTTGAGATCGTGGTGTTTTGGATTATGGGGATAAAAATAAAAGAATTTGAAATAGAATTAAGAAATGTACGGCTATTACTTAAGGAGTGAATGCAGCACATTTGTATTAATACCAATACTAACTAGCTTAAATATGAATATATTAAATAAATTGAAATTATGTAAATGCTGCAAACAATTAAATACAATGACACACATTTAAAATTAATTGTAACTTTTTGTGGTATGACCTGGATTTGTTAGATACTTCGTGTTAAACCAATTTTTCCTCCATACAGTAGCAAGCTTCTTCAGAGTATTACTCGAATAGAATCTGGAATTTTATTTTGAAATAAGTTTATTTTACTGAACAATACCAGCTTAACTTGAATTTACATCCTATTTTATTACTTAAGTATAAGAAAGTTCAAATAGTCGCTGAAGTTTTGACAGATAAACAACTCTTATTTGTTGACCTAAAAAAAGTTATGCTTTTTCGTTCGTGATATTCGTATTCTAAAAAAAAACACAAATTTAAATCTTTGTATTTTGCATAGTCACGTGGACCCGAAATACTGCATAATATATACTGATTTTGTTAATAAAGTATTGGAACAATGTTGTTTATTTACTATGACTTAGGAATTGTTAAAGTAAGTAAGCAGGTTTATTTAATCTCACTTTAATATTCACTTGAATCTCCAGGAACTGCTAACTGCAGCATTAGATTTCATGTTTTAGGACTTTAGAGGCACAATGGATTCTTAACCAGAAAAAAAAATTGTCTACTCCCGGATATCATCTTACCGATATAAAGAAATTATATTATCATTGGAGACAGTAACATCAAAATAATTTGTATTTGTTAAACAAATCTTATAAAAGTATCAATACCTTGAAGAAGAGTTTTAACTCAAGAACTTTCTTTCTTGGCAGTATTTCTGAATGCTGTATTGAATTTTATTTAGATAATTATTTTACTACGAATAGGCTCTTTTTAAACAACGTATTTTCATCTAGGAAAAGTAAATAAATAAATACATTTTTTGCAGAACTATCATTCTTCTTTTTGCTGATGATATCAGTTTTGATTGAATCCTGGTTTTAAATTTTCATATTCATATCAGTAGAAGTAAATATTTAACCTTATTTACAGAGATTTACCTGTAAACCAGGAATAATATTTTCCATTCACTGACTTCCTTGATATCCTTGTTGATCTAAAGATAAAGAAATGAAATAATAGAGAAAGAGGCGCTTACTTTTCTATATTTAATATTTATTTGTTATGTTAGTGATCTTTATCAGCCGTCAAAAAAGGCTGTGAAAGTGAAAGTGGAAATGCGTGGAAAGTAGATGTAATATGTTGAAGCGACTTTTTATAAAGCGGCATGAAGGGATTTCCAAAAATAAATATTAGATTGTTATTTGTATCATTTCTCTGATATTGGTTAGAATTGCCATGTATCTTATCTCAAGTAGGTTGCATTTTGCCCTAATTTTCCTTCAGTCACTAAAATTTTAAAGTCATTAAAAATAAATTTAATTTATTTTATTTAGTAGCCCTAACTAACTAATTTTTACAGATATATTTATTTAATATTATTTATTATTATTTTTTTTTATTATCCAACCTCGGGTGGGCCATATCCCGGCACCGCAGCCAACAGAGGCTTATTGTGCCACCCCCGATAATTCCTAGTAGACAAACCCTCCCTCCTTAAGGAGTTTAAGGGCCTTCACCTCCAGGTCATTTTGAGCTACTATCTCCTCAGGTCGCAAAGTACCAAAGGTTTCATACCTCAATCTAATTATTGCTACGCAATCGAACAACAGCCGTTTCCTCCTCTTCCTGACATAGTCTGCACAAGGGTTCCGCTCGAATGAGTCCTACCTTGTACAGATGTTTCCTGAACCTACCATGACCCGTAAACAGTCCCGTCACCAGAGAAATCTGGCTCCTACTCAGACTAAGGGTCATTCGGGTTCTTCGTTTACACAGTCCTGACATCATCCTTTTACTGTGTATAGCACCCGGGCTCCTCCTCCAGAGCTCTTCATGCTTCCTGCGACCCCACTCTCTAATCGCTGCACGAATTGCTCCGCCAGTTATTCCCAGGACCGGCTCTGGACCAATGAACGGAGTGTTAGCTCCGTTCCTGGCCAGTTGATCAGCTGTCTTATTACCCTCAACCCCTGCATGTCCAGGCACCCACAACAACTGTACCTTGTTGTCCTGGAGAGTCTCGACAATGCCTCTCGACATTCCTTCACCAGGGATGAGGTAGTTCTGTAAGCCTCTAAGGCTTTCAGTGCTGCCTGACTGTCCGAGCAAATGCGTATGACCTTGCCCCTTAGGGCTCTACGCAGGTTCTCCTCGGCACAGACCTTAACAGCAAACACTTCAGCCTGGAATATAGTGGAATACCTGCCCAACGGCCTCTCAACCGCCTTTGTAAACCAGGACTAATATTTTCCATTCACTGACTTCCTTGATATCCAGGACTAATATTTTCTATATTTAATATTTATTTGTTATGTTAGTGATCTTTATCAGCCGTCAAAAAAGGCTGTGAAAGTGAAAGTGGAAATGCGTGGAAAGTAGATGTAATATGTTGAAGCGACTTTTTATAAAGCGGCATGAAGGGATTTCCAAAAATAAATATTAGATTGTTATTTGTATCATTTCTCTGATATTGGTTAGAATTGCCATGTATCTTATCTCAAGTAGGTTGCATTTTGCCCTAATTTCCCTTCAGTCACTAAAATTTTAAAGTCATTAAAAATAAATTTAATTTATTTTATTTAGTAGCCCTAACTAACTAATTTTTACAGATATATTTATTTAATATAGTTTCTATTTCTTTTCCTATCTTTTGTATTTAATAAACTCTCTTAAGTAGGGCAAATTAAAATGACACTTTTTATAATTGTCCACATAATTAGAACAAGAATTTGTGAAAATTATAATCTAAAAACAAAAAAACTAAATAAACTTCCTGGAGAAAAATACTGTATTAATATTTAAGTAAATATTCTATGATTAAGAAAATAATTTCTCTGCATTGGAGAAAATTATACAAATTTAAAAAAAAATAAAAATTAATCACTAAAAAATTGCATTACGTTTAACCGAATCTGACCTAAACATGTCGGCGATTAGTTTTTTATGCAGTTCACACAAACCATTCACGAAAATCATGTTTTTCCCACTCAAAAGAGTTTAAACAATAAATTGTATTTCAGATAAAAATTATTAAAAATCTGAAATAATCGCAATGGAATCTTGAAGAAATTGAAAGAATAAAAAAACAAGTAGCAAATAAATAATAGTGTGGAATAGTGACAACGCTTTCACTTGCTGCATTACTCAATTTCTAATTGAAATTTTTACGAAATATATCATTGTACAGTGGTGGAGCTTGCAATATTCTAAAACTGCAATTTGGAGAAAGCCGTTTTCTTTTCATAAATCTTGATTCAGATTTTCAGATTTTTTCCATCATATAATTCTGGTTTATCAAGTTTATATAGAGACGTTGATTTCACTTTTTACACTTTCTGCCAACATACCACAATGAATGAGTGTATCAATATCAACATAAAGTCAGTCTTAGAAAAGTTTAAAAAAGTGGTATTTAAAATCATCAAAACTTGATGAAAAAAGCTATGATGATAGAAGAATAAAATCAGAAACCGGTTATAATTAATTTAGAAAAGAAGCCATAACATCAGAAAATCCAATAAACACGTGGCTTTATATTATTAAACACAGAGAGACAAGACAGAAGAGAAACGCGTTATATATACATGTATATAACATATCTAGTAATAGTTGAACTGCGTAAAATATTATCACTTTCACAAAATAGAACCTTATATAATTATTACAATAGTATATATATATTACCTTCGTAAATATTGAATTTTTTAAAAATATTTTATAAAGTAGGTATTGTATGCAAAGGACAATGAATATAACTTTTCATTGTTTTAATATATAAGTATCACATTATTATGCAGCAGAATTTTTTTATTTTACTTTAGTTGTAGGTTACCTTATCGATTAATTATTTTCTGATTGAAGTGTAACATTCACATTAATTTTATTTCAATTATTTTTTTTTATCTCTGCAAATATGGTGTTCTATTTGCTCTTTTTAACAACATATTTATTTATAAAGACATAGATAAAATTTGCAATTCATCTTATAATTCACATTATAAAATAATTGGAACATCAACTTTAAGTATTTATTTTTTAATGCACATTTAAGATGAAATTATTTCTGAAACCGGAATTAGATTTCAATTCTTATATTAGATATTATACAAGATATCTGATAACTAAAGATATTTACACTTACACTTTTGCATAAAAGAAAATTTAATTGATTTCCTTTTAAATTGTAAGTTAATTAATGCTAAATAAACAGATTGATTACTAAAATAGGTTAATAAATGTGACAGTTGAAGTTAAATTTTCCAAACTTTTCGATTCGATCAAAAATTCCATTCGTAATTCGATTAAATCATCAGCTAGATGATGTATATTTTATTTATAGCATCATCTAGCGGTTGTAAAAAAAAAAAATGATTTACAGCTAAGTTGTAATTTTATGTTGTCGATTTTGACTTTTTTTTGTTTGTCCTAACTAAAAAATGATATAATAAATGAATAAGCACTTATTTTTTTAAGATAATCTATTGAATAAAAAATAAGATATGTTTTTTCTTTTTGGTAATTTCTGAATATCATCCATTGAATATTATCTTAAAATATTTATTTATCATTATTTTTATTTATATTTATTTATCTTTAATTACATTTTATTTTGTCATGTTTTTGTATTGGAAAGCAATTTAATAGACTGGTCTGTAATGTAAAATACATGTTATGTAATCGAAGACACTCTCGATAGTTGCAGTGTTGTTGTAGCAAATAAATTTCAAAACAATCATTATTATATAGTTATTTTCTTTATTAAATAACGTTATTATTATTATTTTTTTAAATAAAAAACAGTAAGTTCATCCTTCTGCAGCTGGACAATATCTATATTTATGAATAAGTGAATAAATTGTGGTAGTTTGAAGTTGATAATTCTTATAATCTTTAATATTCAATGGTGTCTGCTTTGATAAAGTTTTATACTTTGAATTTTCACTTTTACTCTTCAATATTACATTATTTCCTCTGTGTTTGCTATTTATGTCAACACTGTTCAAATGTTTTCTGTACGCTTTATTAAAATATATATCGGCAGAACGTAATACAACTAGTGTATACCAAATGACTACGATAAATATTGCAACACCGTATACAATGTGTCCTGCATTTGCCATATTTATATTTATTAAATTTTTCTTTTCTATTCAAAAAAAGCTAAAATATCTTTGAATACATTTGGGAAATGTGACCAATAAAATGCTGTAAATACAATAATCGAATTTAAAATAACAAATATTTTCATACATTCAACACCATTACCCGATTGTAACCATGCACTGAATCCATGAGTTTCTTCATCTTCTAGAATTGGATCAATTGGATTACTAATATCTTGCGGCAAATTTTTTTTTATTTTAGCACTATTTTCAAGTTTACGTAGTTTACCTTTCATTTTTAGTAAAGTTTAAATTTTTATATAAAATCACAAATCACATCCATTTTATTAAAAAATATAAATAAATAAATAAAAACAACTAATGCACTGAGAAAGACAATCGTCTAACATCACAAAACAAGCAAATGTTACATCTCTGGGTGAAACCTAAGTATTTACAAAAAAAAAACCTTATAAATGTAATTCAATTAGCGGTACATCGGGACTATTTAGTTATGTAATGTACGTAAGAAATAACTTTTTTATTTATTTCTATTTCAGGTTGCTAATTGAATTTAGCGCGCCAAAAAATATAGTTATGCATGTTTAGTTTAGAAACTAGATTAATGGAGATATATTCCATTCTTTTAAATGTAACCAGGACAGGAACCAGACCAGTGTCCGTAACGTGTCCTTAATTGTTGTTACTTTCTCTTACTACTAAGAGACAGGAACAGGAAGTATTGCTATCGTGTCAAATTTTCGAAATACAAAGTTTTCACCGGAAATACAAGTTTTGAGTTCCCCTGGGTAGGAATTAAATCTAGTGTGAAACACTCGCACGACTTTTTCTTAATCCTGTTAGAATAATTACGTATATATAAAATGGCAATTTTTTTTTTTTTAATTTAAATTTTTCATATTTGTACTAGATTAGATAGATTAGATTGGCGAGGGTCACGCCTCATTCCTCCACTGCGACCTTTATTGAGAGGTCTATTGTGGATTCCCTGGGTTTATAGCACATACAGCAGCTTCGCCCTCTTAATCAGGCCTAGCAAAGCTGAAAATGGCTCCGTCATTAAGCTCGTGGTTCGGGATTGCTAGTTCCCAGTTGAAGAAACCTTGTCCTCGCCAGGCTTACACAATCACAAAAGATGTGTACCGGGGTTTCCTCCTCGGCTCTGCAGAAACGGCATAACGCGTTGTATGCAAGTAGTAAATGATGGATGTGCCTATTCAGCCTGCAATGCCCTGTAAGTAGACCCACTATTAGCCTTTCATCCCTTCGGCTATGGCTCAGTAGATCCCTGGTAAATGTCTTTTATCAAATGTACTTTCCCACCATCGCAGACGCTGGTCTTCTATCCATTCCTTGATAGAACCATGAATCGGGCTCCTGGGCAACCCGCAGAAGGGCTCGGGGCCTATAAAGGTATCCTTCGAGCCCTCCCTCGCCAGGGCATCCGAGATAGCAGTGGGATAAGTACCTATCTACTAACCTTGACAGGTAGAAAAGTGATTATATTCTGGCCGAGTAATATACACAACAAAAATACTGAACTAACTGCCTATGAAATTTGAAATTTAACGCGCCAATCAATTTTCTTGGAAGAATGTTAAAATAAAACTGATACTATTTATCTATATACATAATATATGAAGTTTAAAGAAAATCGTTGGGCCCGTTATCGTTGAAATCGTTTTCGAGAAAAACTGAAAAAAAAAAACATTTAGTAAAGTCGCACTTCCTGTTGACGGATTTTTGCCCGAAACTTTAGTGTTTGCATAAAACACGAAAGTTTCGGGCAAAAATCTGTACAGCCGCATAGGCTGTAGTAACTTAACGCTCAAGTTTGAGCTACCAGGGATTTTTTAAAACAGGAAGTTAAAAAAATGAAAGTGAAAAATCCCAGGAAGTTTAAACTTGGTAATCCATTTTGGTGCCACCCAAGGTCAAACTCCATCAACCGGAAGTGCAACTTCACTCAAGTTTTTTTTTCTTTTTTAGTTTTCGTCGCCATATTTTTTGTTTAGTTGCAAACGATTCCAAAGATTTTGTTTAAACCATTTGTACAGATATCTACACACATAAATGCCTATCACTTTTATTTGAAACATTTTTTTTTTTTTGAAAAACTGATTTTTGGAGGATTCTAGGGGAATGGTAAAGTTAAATCTTCCCTCTAAAATTTTACTAAAACTTACGGTTTCAGTACCAACACAATATTAAGTTACATAAGAACCATTGCTAGAATTCCGAATTTGGTGAAAATCAGTTAACCAGTATTCCGACTTTATAGAGTTAGTCTGTGAGGTTGAATGAAATGTTTTTGGAAAACGGCTAAAACGATTTCCTTTTAAACTTGGATCGTTAACTGCACAAATAAAAACGTCTCACTTTAATTTGTAAATATTTTTCAAGGTTATATTTGCAAGGTTTTTGGTTAAGACAGAGGGCGCTCTATACAAGTTCGCTCAGTTGTACATAGGATAACCCTTAATAACCTTTTTGTGGCCATTTTAACATAAAAATTGTAATTTTAAGTAAAAATTAGTTAATTAAATTTTATTACTGGAATAATTGGTATGAGTGTTTCATACCCGATTTCTTATGAAATTTAATAATATAAATAGATTTAAGACCTCTTATTTTCATTCAGAGTATCGACAAATTATTTAATGCAAAACAAACACAATAAAAAAAAAGTATGGTTTCGTTGGATACATATTTAATTTAGATCTAAGAATTTTTTTTCCTTATAAACGTTTGGATCACTAAGAACAAGTAAAATTAAAAATAAGAAAACTTCCATTTTCAGAGATATTAAGGACGATCTATAGTTCACCAAAAAAACCTTATCCACTTTATTCTTCACCACTAATATCACAGAATACTGATTGTCTTATAATGAATCCAATAATACCAATAGAATAATCTATTAACCATGTTCTCCCACCATTAGATCTTTCACTTAATTTAATAAATGGTAGGACCAGATAAAAACGGTATCCCAATCTTTAAAGCTTCATGATTATCTTATAACTCAATGGATTATTGTACTTCAAACAATTTGCTATGTTTGCAGATATAACGTTAGTGTGAAAAAAGAGAGAATTTAAAATATATATATAGACAGAAAAATTTAATGGAGTTAATTTAATTTAATAAAAGTGGAATCAGACTAATGTAATAAAGTTGCACTGCAATTTATATAAGTATACACTAACCGGCAAAAAATTCCGGCCACTTGAAAAATTTACTATTTCTATGTATAGTTTTTTATAATTTTTATCGTTCATAAGTTTACAATTTAACTGATTTTCAAAATAAACAGGATTATATGGGAAATTTAAAATAATTAATTAAAAAAAAATGAATCTGGAAAATTTTATTTACCCGTTATTTCCTTTTTATTTTACATTACTTTTTAGTGGGATTGCTAATACTGGGTATTACCTCCTCTTGCCTTTATTACAGCTTCTAGGCGTTTCAGGATGCTCTGAATCAAGCGGGAAATTTCGTTTTGTGAGATTAGAGCCCATTCGTCTTGAAGTGCCCTTTCTAGCTCCTGAAGCGTCCCAGGAAGGACTCACCATCTCTTATCCGTCTTCCAAGCATATCACCCAGATGCTCTGTGGGATTTAAGTCAGGGGAACGGGCAAGCAAGTTTAAGAAGTCAATGTTATGGCTATTAAAAAAGGCCTTAGTACGTGGGCTGTGTGTGGACGAGCGTTATCGTGCATTAGTACAAACTCCTCACCTATCTCCGCATGATAGGGACCACATATACTTGCAGTATATCCGCCACGTACCGAGCAGTAGTCATGGAACCTCTCGAACGATCACTAACTGCGTACGCCTTTGTAAATGATACCTGCCCAAACCACCAGAGAGCCTCGTTGGAAAGGCCTAGTGAGAACAAAATTGCATTGTGCAAATCTCTCATCTCTTCTCCTACACACTCATTCACCCCTAAGGCAAATCGAAACTCGTCAGTAAACAATATACCTCGATATTGCTTACCCATAATTGCTCGATAGACTGATGTATTGCCGAGCAAACTCAAGGCGAGAAATTCGGTGCTCCCTGGTTTGTTCTGGCCCTCTTGTGAGGCGAAAAGCCCATCAAACCTTGCTCATTCAATCTCCTTCGAGCTGTTCTCTCAGAAATTTGAACATATCGAACTTTTTGGAGGCGATGAACTACTTCAACAGCTGTCAGATGACGATTTCGTAAAACTGTCAGTATCAAAAAACGATCGTCCCGCAGTTCAATGGCCCTTTGACGCCCTAAACCTGGCCTTCTTGAGTTGAACCTGTTTCTCTGTAACGCTGCACTGCATCTCGCAGAGTTTGACAGGGAAACCAATAGCAGTGGCTGCATATCTGATGGAGTGGCCGCCAATGCTACAACACGTGCAACATCCTCAGCAGTAAGGGGCATTTTGAAATTCGAATTTTTCATTTTTTAATTTTCTTAATCAAGGACAAGCTAAAGCAAAGTTAAAGCAAATAAAAATCAAATCGAATTGAATAAAAATAAACAAATTGATAATAAATGAACACAAACTAGTAAACATCTTTGATTTATTTAATTTTTTTTAATACCACAAGTATAATGTACAAGGTCCGGTTTATTCTAAAAATGTTAACTATTAATCGCCAAAACAAAATAACTGGTGAAAACCGACCGAACAATATTATATTATTTATTAAATGTAACTTTTTAAGTGTCCGGCATTTTTTGCCGGTGAGTGTATATTATAAGGTACTGTAAAACTCAAAATGTAAAGCCTGTGTGTAATACGCATATGATTATCTTTTATTTCAGTTAATACATATTTTCTTTAAATTAGAAATCTGACTCATTTAAAAATTTATATATATAGTGTTGTTTATTTGTTCAAATATAGACTAGAATTGTTTATTTGAACAAAATTTATATACACACACTACTTATTTAAAAAAAAAAAAAAAATTAAAAATATTTTTTAAGGTGACCTCAAAACATATATTTCCGGTAAGGATCTGTTTCTATCTAGTATGAATACAATAGTTTCTACTTCAGAGAGGAACTTTAAGATCAAGTTTTGTCTAAAGAATTTTTCTCATTATTTCATGGTTCATAGAGCAGTTAGTTCATTTCAAAAAAGCAACATTTTTATCAAAAACAGTTCATCTGTATGTTACATAATGAAAGTTGGCAGTCATTACTGTATGATTTATTAATAGCCAGGGTTAGAAAATAGAGAGAAAAAAAAATAGAATTACAGCGAGAGAATTGTATGAGTAAACTAATCATCTTTCTCAACTATGTAACATATTTTTACTTTCTCTTATTCCTGTAACAACAACGACTACAAAAAAAAATTATGATATCAAATTTTTTTTAATTTAGTTTTCATCATAAATACATGTTTCGAGGTAGGTCATCTTAGTTTTAAATAAATGATCTGTATGTGAGAGGAATGTTTCAAATAAAAGTGATAGATTGGAGATTAGATTCGAACGGGGAGGGCGAGCCTCATTCCACTGCGACCTTCAATGAGAGGTCCATTGTGGAGATTAAATAAGCGTGTTAAGTATTTGCAGTTTAAAGAAAATTGTTGGAGCCATTTTCGAGAAAATACAAGAAAACTGAAAAAAGAAAGAAAAAGATATTCAGTAAAGTCGCCTTGATAGAATATGCCTGAAACATTTTTAGATAAATGTTCAAATAGGAGTTCAAAGTAAATCAATACGAATAATTATTTTGTATTAAACTGACTTAATTGCCTTGTATACTTGTTAAATATAAGCCATATAATAACTCTAATATTATTCACTAAATGAAAACACTTTACACAAGCATTCATTAATTCGATAAAACATACATTAATCGCACAAAACGAACGTCTGCACTTCTATTATTATTATTTTCTCTCTAGGTGGTAGGTTATATCTTGCAGTGTTGCCGCCACACCTTCATGCCAGTACCTAAACGGAATATCAAGTTTGAGGTTCATGCGATTTTTCGTTTTTGAGATATTAGGTAAAAAAAAAAAAATGGACATGCCCAGACCATTCCTAAAAACGTTTTTTTTCGGCACAGGGAAACTCCAAACATGTATTGCCGGTGTAAACTCAATTACCAATATTGCTCCTCTTACTAGGAAGGAGTACGTGTAATGATGTAGAGAACTTTATATTTGAAATAGTTTTCCATCAAAATTCATTTTCTGGGGTGTAGACTTTCCCCTAAAGAGCCATTTTTCAATATATAATAGGATTCTATTATGTATATAATATTAATAAGAATAATTAATGTTTGGCCAAATTAGCGAGTTTGAAGAAAATCATTTTACCAGAAATATAACTCTATATTATATTTTGGGATGTACATGTATAATATATTTTCTGTTATATGTGAAATTTGCAACTACGTAATACCCCCGCATAAATAAATAATAAATCAAAACTATGTAAATTACAGTAAAAGAAGGTCCTATGGAAAATGTTTCACCCCAGATTTTTTTTTTAAATCAATTTACTTATGTATTTTTATTCAGATAGATATATCTTATTATTAATCATTTGTTTATAATTCTAATTTTATTTTTGTTTATATTATCAGTTTTTTTTTTTGTTAATTGTAGTAAATATCTGAAATACGTTCAGTAAGAATCGAAACCAGTTGCTAATATAGATAAATAAATTATGCCTCGGCATATCCTGAATTTTTTTCTTTCTTATGTTTTAAACGCTATAATGTGCTCCTTTGATACCATCCTTATCTCATTTATGTTCAATACTCGCCGTCCAGCAGCATCACGTGAATAATGAAACTAAGTAATAATGTTTCAATAATGGACAGAGTTAGACAGAATATGTTCGTTCAATAGTTTGTATAGCTAGGTTACATTTGCAATGTGGGTTGTCAATAATTTCAAATTTATGTAAATAATGCTTATTTAGTCCTGTCAATGGGTAGTTATGTATATTAGGTGAGTATAGATGTATATGAGAAGTCTGTTTGTAACAAAAGGGAGTCAAACTTTGTAATGAATTAATTATAAATAATGCATTCTCTCAAATTTAAAAAAAAAATCTAATGTGAAACACTCACACTACCCTATTGTTGTTAATACAATTAGATACAAAATTACAATTTTCACTCATTGCCACAAACAATTGTCACTCACATAAATGTAGAAGTTGTGTGGAGAACAAGTATCTACCCTGGCACGTAGTAGAGGTAAGGAAACCTTAACGTTCCTATTTCCCCAAAACACCCAAAATAATCCATTTTTCCGGAAATAGTTTCAAATATAAGTGATAAACATTTATGTATGTTGATAGTATACAAAGTTTAAAGCAGATCACGAACAAATTGGGTGTGAAAGAAAAAAAAAATCTTAATAAAGTTGCACCACATGCTGATAGATTATGTCCAAAACCATATTACTGTGTTTGAACTTATCGCAATTTTTCGTTTTTGAGATATTTTGTTCACACACGCACACTAGACCATTCGCTAAAAATAATTTGTTTATACTCAGGAAACATGTATTTCCGGTGGAGTTTTTTTCCCCAACAATATGGGATAGACTGGCAGCTAACGTTCCAATTGCCCCATCTCTTACCCAAAACTAGTGACGGGGCATGGTCTTAACAGGAAACACCTCTGCAGACTGTGATTGACTTCAGGATCCATACTGCTCTTGCCATCCACACAAAATACCAGACTTACACTATCTTATATATAATTCCTGGTATTTTATCCGTCGTAGCATGCATATTGCATTTGTTTCTGACCGGTTTCGGATTTTCATCCATCGTCATAGCAAATTCACCAAGTTCGTGTAAAGAGTTCACTTCGACGCAATGTTTCTGTCACACTCACACTTGTTAGTTTGTTGGTTGTATACATATATGTATGTGCGGGAGGTTATAAGGTTATGTTAATATATATATGTGTGTATGTGTGTTTAATGACAAAATAGAATTATTATAAATTATGATTAGACATTAGAAAATAGTGTATAGTAAATAGCATGTTTTTAAGGGTATTTTATAACTAAATTTTAATAGTGGTGTTAAGTATCTCAGTGTTTTATAAATCATTTTTATTAGAGGGAGGGGGGCGATAAGAAATTTCAGGAGTATACTGCAATGATAAGATGAAGTTTGAAGAAAGGCAATGCAAAGTTTATGGACAGTCAAAAAGCTTGTACAAATAAATTGCTCTGACGATGGATGAAAATCCGAAACCGGTCAGGAACAAATGGAATCTGCATACTAAGACGGATAAAATACCAGATGTTATCCAAGATTGCGGACCCATCCATATATTCAACAATTGTATATAATTGTTCGTTATTGGAGTACGCTAGAGTACACTTTTATATGACACCGGCTATGCACCGGATAAGATTGGGCAGAAAATGAAGTAATACATCAATATAACATTATAAATTTCATCAATTTCATACTGGTCATAAACATTGATAAGATAAACAAAAATAAATTTAGACCATTCCCTAGATATTTATTGAATGGTATATACAATGCAAAAAACATTTTTCTTACCAAGGATACCTCAAGACATGTATTTCCGGTTAAAACTCAGTTTCGAAAAATTTGACCCTATTTCAATACTTCCTCTTTCCCAGGAGTAACAGAAAATAGTGACCTTTTACTTTGAATCAAAATTTAACGAACATTTTTTTTTTTTTTGTGATGTAAGAAGCGAAATAGAGACATCAACTTCTTTTTACTTTTCCTAATTGTAATCATGTCAAATTTTCGATATCAAAGTTTTCACCGGAAATACACGTTTTGAGTAAAAAAAAAAAAAAAAAAAAAGAAAGTACTTATTAGAAAATGGCCTATTGTGTGCATATATGTGAAAAAACGAAAAATCGCTGAAATTTCAAAATTGACATTTCGTATGAGTATCACCATGGGATTCGACCGGAACTTACCTGTCAAAATTTCTCAACCGGAAGTTGACACTTTATTCAATGGATTTTACAGTCTTTTGCGATTTTCTTAAAAACTATTAATCAAATTAAAAATTTTTATATTATTAATTATTATTCAATTAATATTTTATTTATCGAGTTATTTGCTTACTCATATTATTTATATATGTACTTGTTTATTGTTCCGGTGGTAACAGCTATATATATATGTAAGTTAAATAAATACTAATGATTTTATTATCACGTTATTACTATCATTATCACATGGGCAAAATTACTATTAATTTTGTAATAAATGAAAAATGATGTCTAATAAATTAAACTCTTCATGATCACTTCATTATTAAATCTTACATAATTATACCTTATTAAATCCCTTGAGAGTACTTGAGTTTGCATAGCTGAACTTTGGTCATTTACTTGCATGTTTAAATATACTTCATGAATATCCAGCTGATGTGCCATTCATAATTGATAAAATGTCTTCATCCTAGTGTTATAGGATTAATTGTCATTCAGAATATTTCACATCAACATTATCTTAAAGTCAGTAAATCTTATCTTTCCATCAGGTTTCATTATTGGTGTCACTGGCCTGCTCCTTTCAGATATTTTTTTTTTATTTTAATTCAAGTCGCGTCAACATCTCTGGGTGCTGGCGACCGGAGCTTTTTTAGTACACTGCCGGCCTCCGGACAGTGTTTTCTCGCTACAGATAACACTGTCCATCACCGAACAGTGAGCTGTAGAGACTTCTAGGAAGAAAAAAAATCTAAGGGTAGCACTAGACTCGAACCTGGGACCTCCGCGTGGGAGCCCAATACGCTAACCACTGAGCTAATCCCTTCCTTTAAATAAATCCTTATACTATTTATATCTTCAGGTAATAACATGTTAAGTTTTTTTTTCTATTTTATCCTTGATGTTCTATGGGACCGGACGAGGTTTAAAAAAAGCTATTGTGAAACACTCACTTGACTTTGTTAATATAATTATATATTATTATAAAATGACAAATTTTTCTAACATAAATATACAGGTTATGGAGGGCGGCAACCAGCTACCCTGGCAGGTAGAAGTCTCGCTAGATTACACTGTAGTCCAGAAGAGAACGCCAATAACTTTCAACCAAACCCATGAAATTTGAAATTTAATGCCATAAATTCCGTAGAATTACCTAAAATCAAATTTTTTCGAAAAAATGTGGCAAATAAAAGGAAAAAAGTGTTCACAAGTTTAAAAGGAAATCATTATAAGAAAGTTGATTTTTTTTTCTTAAGTCTAATAGAAACTTTATGATCTGTATTGTAGCACCAAAGAAGATTAAACATAAAATTTAAATGTCATCAAAAAACTAAAATAGGGTAAAAAACTAAGTATGGTCGAAAATTAAACAATATAAATAACCTATGGGCTTGCCAGACGGCGATTTGAATAGAGGGGGGGTGTGGTAAGCACGCCGCAGTTCCCACGTCGTTTAGTTCCGACCTTCGCTACCTAGGGCGCTACTAACTGTAGCTTCACACTTTTTATCACGATGCTGAGTCAACACCGACTTTGCCCTCACGGGAATCGAACCCTGAATTGTTGCACGCAAGGCAAGTGCTCCACTAGGCCAACGCGTGAGGACACAATATATATACACCAATATTTATAGCTCCAGGTCTGGTATTCTTCGCATAGTTTTCTCAGCATATAATCCGCATCCTCCACATCCTGCGCCAGTACAGCCTGGTTATCAAACAGCAGGCGGCTCACATAAATGTTATCTCACACTTTATTATATAGTACTTTTTGAAGAAAATCCCCCCCCCTCAAAAAACTCAAGAACCGATTCTGTAAAATCGTACTTCCGATTTTGTTCAAAAAATTCTACAAATAATTCTGTTTATTAATATTATGTAGGGTAGAACCAATACTGAACTGGTACTTTAGTGAAAAGCCTAACGCTACTGTTCCTTTAGAACCTTCCCAAAAACTCAATTTTTCCGTTGGAAAATGTTTCAAATAATAGTGATAGGGATTTATGTATGTAGATTAGTATACGAAGGGAGGGGGGGCGTTGCAGCTGTTTCCTCTAAAATCGCAAAAAAATTGTAAAAAAAATATTTAGTCAAGTTCTACTTTCGGTAGATGCATTTTAGCCGAAACCCACGTGTCAGACGTAGTAATGTATCAAAATGGAATACCACGTTTGTGCTTACTGTGATTTTTCATTTCTCAGAAATTGTGTTAAAAAACCTCTGCACACACACTCACACACAATTTGCTGAAAACATTTTTTTCGAATACTCTTCCTTTTTTTTCTTTTTGTTTAAAGGTATGTTACGTTACGTAGTTCCTCTCGACTCAAGCTGGTTTCTCCATTTGTCTCTGTCATGAGCATCCGATTCTGTTAGACCGTATCCGGTTATAGCCTCTTTAACTCCTTCCTCCTATCTTGTTCTGGGTCTCCCTCTTTCCTTCTATTTCCCAATCAAACACTGCCTTCCGTGTTCGGTCATCTTCCATCCTAAGTAAGTGTCCAAACCATTTCAGTTGTTTTAATGCTATTGCCTGAAGGTTATTGTCATTTAGCTGTAGCTCATTTCTGATATTCACGTTCCTTAATCTATCTTTTCTGGATTTCCCTGCCGATCTTTTCTAACAATCTTCTTCTTTGATGTTTATTTAAGAGTACAGATTTCTGCACCGTAAAGAACTATATTTTCAAAAACGGTGCTGTATATAAGACGCTTAGCGCTCATTGAAATATTTTTACTCCAGAGCACCGTATTGAGCAGTCCTAATACTCTTTTCCTTTCCCTTAGTCTTCTGTCCACTTCTAATCTCGAACCACCTCCATTTTCAACTATGGATCCCAGATACTTGAAGCTGCGTGTTATCTTTAGTTGATCAGGGCCGAGCTCTATCTTGTGCTGGGCTTCAGTGAGATGTTCAGTTTTGCTGAGATTAATATCGAGGACCCAGGCCTGGTATTATTAGCTTAGTTTTCTCAGCACATAATCCGCATCCTTACCTAGTACTACCTGGTCATCCGCAAAAGCCAGGCTGCTCACATAAAAGTTATCTCGCATTTTTAAACCCATTTGATGGCATTTTCTTTTCCATTCTTTTAAAGCCACATCTAGGTACATCTTGAATAGAGTGGGAGACATGCAGCATCATTGCAATAAACCTTTAGAAGTGCTGAAGGCTTCAGAAGTTTGCAAACATATTTTAACAGAACATTTGTTTCCTTCATAAAATCTTTGAATCACTGCAATAACAGATAAATTATATTCCACCTTCCCTTAGCGCTTGCCAAATGCGGCTTCTCGGGATGCTGTCGTATGCTTTTTCCAAATCTACGAAAACCATCACCACTTGTTTAGATTTGTCTGCATGCTTTTCTGTGAATTTGCCTAACCGTAAAAATGTGGTCTATGCAGGATCGGCCACTTTGGAAACCACACTGTGCTTCGAACGTCATAAAAACTTCTTCCAGGTTTGTCTTAATAATCCTTCCTAATAGTTTAGCAACTGGGTTGGTGACACATTTCCCTTTATAGTTCGTGCAGTTGTTTCGGTTCAATTGTTGTTCGAAAACTCACGGACATCAAAATATGTATTTCCGGCGAAAACTCAATTTCGAAACTTTTAACATGATCGCAATACTTCCTCTCACTCTAGATGTATAAGAAAAAGTAAAAATACGCCTTAACATCTGTTTTTAGTAGTAAATATGGTAAAAACATTATTTGGAAATGTTCCAATCTTATTATCTAAGTTACACCCTTATGTATATGTTCATGTAAAGATTCCAAAGACGGTTCGGTAATTTGTATATAATATCTACTCAATTTAATGTAATCTATTTTTGCTTTTAGCCAATCCCAACCATAAGTGGGGGGAAGATTTTTGATTAAATAAAGCTTTTCCTAAAAAAGAATTTAATTAGTTCGAACTTTTTTTTTTTTTATTTGAAGGTGCGTCATTGGCGGCCGGAGCCTTCTCAGTGCACACGAACTTATTTAAGAGAGTAATTATTTTTGGAATATTACAAAGAAATGTAATTTTGCCAATATGATAAAATAGTAATAATCTGATAACAAGGAAAATTTGTATTTAATATACACTCAGCCACAAAACAAAACAAAAGGGCACTTATATTTTTCATTATAAAAGCACTATAAATCTGAACTTTGGACTAGCTTTGTTATATTTATGTTTATAAGTAGTATATTTTTTTTTTTCACATTGTTTTGAACGTTATCGTTAAATTACTTTATTTGTTTAACTTTATTAACAGAAAATTGGTCATTTCTTTTGAGAATGCCGTCAAAGCAATCGTTCTTGCGGAGGAATGACATAGCATACGAAGTATACGATATGTGGTACAATTTTTAGTTCTTACTTTTTGCATTCATCGAGCAATCTTACATTTTAGGAAACTGGTGAATTCGATAAGGGACCCGGATGAAGTGATCGTAGAAGGGGCCGGACAAAGGATATGGACGGCCGATTTTCTGTCGGTCTCAATTCTACGCAATCGGTTTTTTTTACAGCTATAATGCTCAGGGATAACTTATTACAAGATCGGGGAGTCATCGTGGTGAGCTCTGTGAACTGTTCTAACATGATTGCAAGAAGTAGGTTAAATGGCTAGCAGACCAACATCAAGGTCATTTACTAACCAGGAATCATCGTTTAAGCAGATCAGCTTTTGCAGATCGGCATCTTCGTGGGAGTGGAGCTGTATTCTGTTGGCGCGGGCAGATCTCTCTTCTTAGTTGGACCGCATTTTTCGTCTGTATTCTTCAGACGGTCGAATTCATGTGTGCGCTTCATTCAATGTACATTCAAAGAGCGGAAGTGCTCTTTTTCAAACGACAATCAATTATGGTGTAGAGTGGGATAAGTTTGGAGGCACGTCACCGAGTTATTATTATTCGCAAAAGGGGAGGGCAAACCCTAAGCTATCCAAAGCCCCCCAGGGTCCATATAGCTACCCCTAAAGAATAACATCCACTGGGACTAGAATAAAAATCCAGGCCCAGGTTTTAACCGTCTAAGTTTCACCACAGACCGAACAAATCAGACCAAAACCTTAAAAGGACACAGCTTAAGATCCTCTACCGATATCCTATTCCGGCCGAAGGTCCTAAATCAAATCTCCTCACAGCCCAAACAATCTGTAATCAGATGCATGGGTGTTTCCTCCTCCGTCTCACAAACTCTACAAAAAGGGGTCAGGCACGAATCCTATTATACAGAGATGTCTCCTTAAACCACAATGCCCAGTGAGGAACCCAACCAAATGTCTGAGGGAGATCCGTGAAAGACATCGGATCCCGCTATTTAAAGCTCCGTCCGGGCCCCCAATGAGCAATTTAGACTGCCGACAACCCACTGGTCATCCACGTCTGAAAACCCGACAAACATGTGCCAGAAGACACACCAACAGCAGGCTCTGGACCAATGAAAGGGAGAGAGGCACCTAATTTGGCAAACCTATCCACCTCCTCAATCCCAAAAATTCCCATATGACCTGGAACCCAGACCAGAAGCACATCCTTTAATGAAGAAAGATCTTGCAGTCTTTTAGTACATTCCAACACCAATCTAGAAGTGAAGATACATGAATTAAGTGCCTTCAACGCACGTCACCGAGTTAATGGTTGAAAATGGCACAATGACCCATATGTTGAAGAATTTTTTCAACAGTTAACAGTTTGATACTAATGCATGATAATGCCAGACCATATACAGCTCGAGTTATCACCCGCTTATTGGAGGAAGTCGATGTAAATGTGATCGATTGGCCTGCATGAATCCAATAGAACATGCTACCACATCTATGGGGCATGCACTTTTATCTTATTGCAGTTAATGCAGTAATTATAAAACCAACAAATTATCATTCAATTTTGAAATTTTGACTCGATGCCCTAACATAAGAAGGTAGTAATTCAATATATTTACATTTTAGTTCACAAGACAGCGCCAAAATACAGTAAACATTCCAAGTTTAAAGGATAGCAATATAGACGTTTTTGAGAAAAATCAAAAAAAAAAAGGCAGAAACCTATTCTATAAAATCGCATTTTCCGTTAAACGATTTGCCTCAAATTTTGAATTCTAACAATGTTTCTAATTGATAATAAGATTATATAAGTGGTAGAACCATATATTTTATTAAAATGTTACTTTGAATTGAAGCTTAGCGACACTGTTCCCCCAGAAACTCCCAAAAATCAATTTTGGGGGGAAAATGTTTTAAATAAAAGTGATCGGGATTTATGGAAGTATAGAGTATAGGAAGTTTAAAGGAAATCACGAAAATGACAATCAGAAAAATCGCACTTCCGGCAGATGAATTTTGATTGAAACCTTCGAACCGTAAATGATGCTACCTAAACGGAACAAGAAGTTTGACTATCTACAATTTCAAATTTTTGTTCGCATACACATCATTTTTTTTTAAAAAAAAAAACCTGGTATGAAACACTCACACAACTTTCTCTTACTTAATATTGACAAATTTTATATCAGAGACATTTTCCGCGGTAGCCTGCTTCACGGAAAGCCATCTATTTATTTCGAATTAATTTTCTTTGGATAATAGCATTGTAATAATCAACTATGATGGCACTTTAGACAAAAACATAACCCCACCCCCTCCCCTAAAAAATGCCCTTAAATGAATTTTCCCAGAGAAATGTTTTAAATAAAAGTTGTAGATCTTTGTAGGTTTAGTTTACATAATACGTTCCAAGAAAATCGTCGGAGCCATTTTTGAGAAAATTGCGAAATAGTGAAAAAAATCATTTAGTAAAGTGGTAAAGTAAACGCACTTCCGGTTATCCGATTTTTTTCAAACTCGGAATTTCAACAACATATTCAATTGTAATTAACATTATTTAAATGACAGAATAGTCTAATAAACTCAAATAGCACTTTAGATAAAAACCTATCCCCACCCGTTCCCCATAACTGCCCTTAAATGAATTTTCCCAGAGAAATGTTTAAAAAAGAAGTTGTAGCTCTTTGTATTTGTAGTTGATATACCAAGTTTAGAGAAAATCGTTGGAGCCATTTTCGGGAAAAAAGCAAAAAAGTAAAAAAAAAAAAAAAAAAACTAGTAAAGTGGTACTTCCGGTTGAGGAATTTTGACAGGTAACGTATTGTAAGAACCCATGGTGATACTTAAACGGAATATGAAGTTTCAACTTTCTACAGTTTTTCGTTTTTGAGCTTTACTGTTCACATACACACACGAACACACCATTTGTTAAAAACCACTTTTTTGGACCCGGTGGACCTCAAAACGGATATTTCCGTGGAAACTCGATATCGAAAATTTGACAAGATTACAATACTTCCTCTTACTAGGAGTAAGAGAAAGTAAAAAAACACTCTCTCAGGAAACTTCAAAACGTGTACCTGCTATGTGAAAACTCGATAGAGAAAATGTTCACACAATCACAATACCAGGAAGTTAAAAATGAGGAAAAAGTGATTCTACTCGCTATGACTGGCGTATTTGAAAAACTATGCTCTCATGAATTCAGTGATTTACGTCTGGTTATTATTTGAATAAACATTAATACATTGAACAATATAAGCAAATTTGAATACAAACAAAATATTATCAAATTCTGATATAAATTTTAAATAATTATTCATTTTATATTATTATTATTTTTTGTAAAGTTTCCCATACTTGTAAGATAAAATGGTTACAAGGTAACTTTAATGATTACTCATTCTTAAAACAGTGGATCTTATCAAGAAAAAAAAAGTTAGAATGTTGAGTGGTCCTTAACTAGTATTGCCCTACTTTGGATCTAAAGCAAAAAAAAAAAACTAAAAAGAAAATATATATTGTTTAGTAAAGAATTAAAGAAGCTTCATTTATAATTAAACTTTAGTTATATTGATTGAAAACACAGAGCGATTTAAAAAAAAAATATATATATTTAACACAGGAAAACAAACATTTTGATTAAACACAGGAAAACGTACATTTTTATTTAACACAGGAAACGGACAGCTCAGCAGAGTATAATCACTACTGTTACAGAAAAATGAGAGATTTTATATTATTATTTTTTAGATTCACCTGTTTTATTACTAGTAGCATGAGAACAATGCTGTAAGTCTTCCTTCTGCAAGATTGAGGCTGATCCTCAGTAGCCCAGGATAGCGATAATGCCTTTCAGCGTAAGGACAGTCTTCAGTCTTCTCGGAATCTATAACTTAGCAATTTTTTAAAGAAAAACATCTATTTTGATACATTTTGCAACAGCCAGGAATGATTATGATCAGTATCAATAGGCAAGGTATTAATTTATGGTCATCAAGGGAAACTTCAAAAGTAAAATTAGGGAAGGGATTAGCTCAGTGGTTAGCGCGTTGGACTCCCACGTGGAGGTTCCGTGTTCAAGTACAGTGCTATCCTTAGATTTTTTATTTTTCTTACGAGCCTCTACAGCTCACTGTTCGGTGATGGACAGTGTTGTCTGTAGCGAGATAAAACTGTTCGGAGGCCGGCAGTGCATTGAGAATGCTCCAAGCGCCAATGACCAAAGATGTTGACGCGCCTTAAATTAAAAAAAAAAATACAAAAAATAGTAAAATTTGTGTTATGATACTTCAGAAGGAAGTATTGCATTACTTTCCCAATATACATAATATGATTTCTCCATAGTTAAATATTCTGAGCTGTTGAATAATTGAGTTAATTTTGGTTAAATAGTAATATTTATGTTATTAACATTAATAATAGTTCTAGTGTTATTATTATACATACAAGATTGATTATATATGGGTGACGCATTGCTTATAAATAGTGATTTACAATCATTTAAATCTGTGCCAACTAATAATAATTGGTTAATGCATTTTTATTTACAATTAAGGTTGTATTTTTGCCATAATAATTTTCTTTAATAGTGATGCAATTGCTTATGAGCAACTCGTTATATCTCAATAAAAATGAAAGATCAAAGGAAAGAATGTTTCATAGGTTGGGGATTTGCAGGGGAAAACTGTATGAAATAGGAGATGTAATCAACATAAAGGGAACAATATACTGTAATCCAGCTGGTATAATAAAATTCTAATTTGCTAGAGATTTAACTTACTTTTGAATTTCGAATTCTAATTCGGATATTCAATTCTTTATAAGTTAAAATGTTTCGAGTGTAGAATATTTAATTTACAAAAATCTAGTCTGGGCGTCTAAATCATTTATTTTGTTATATATTAACATGATGTGCTAAATAGTAATGAATATTGTTGGTTCCGTTTTTTAGCGTTAGATACGTTAGTCATTAGTTTGAAGTAGTTCGTTATATTTAGATTATAAAATTTGGATTCCTTATCGAATTTTTTCCATTAATCTTTTGTTGACTTTCAGTTCTTTCTCAACATTATGTACTAAGTGATATTCGTTTCAGAATTTCATCATATTTATGTAGCTTTATCGTAAGCATCCATATAAACAGTATGCCAGGATATTGCAGTACCTAGTCCGTTTATAAGTCCTCGTTTACCTCTGTATGTGTTAAGATGTAGGTAACCTAATTTCGTTTTCGTAAATTCGTATTTTAAATGTAAATTAATCATGTTGATATAATGTTTGTCTTCCGTCTCAGTACTAATGAGAACCAATGATCTTTCTGCAGAAACTTTATATCAATGTTGTGCCTGTAGGATGTTTATGTCTGTTTGATCAGAAAAGATTCGGGTATGATACCAGATGTTGAACTTAAGTCAAGTACCTTTTACGAGGCCACTGGGACCATTGAAGGATCATCTTGTCATGAAACAAGCGGGCCTTTAAGGTTTAATCACCTTTCAAGCTTTCTTGATACAGTTAGGGTGAATTTTGAAGGGGTGTTTGGATTTGTTTTAGGATTCGTGTCTAATTTCTTACTTTTATCGTAAATTACTTAAAAAGTGACTACTCCCCGCGACTGAGTTCATCCCTGGCACAGTAGTCATCGGCTACCAGGACGCCTTCCTCACACCAATGAGCGCTCGGCCGCATAACCGCATTGCAACTTGGTCTCGGTGCATTGAACCGCGCCGCCGACGTTCAGACATCCTCAAGTATTGTTCGGCAGTCAAGCTCTGTCCGCTTTCTAATCAGTAATCCATCACTGAAGCTAAGTTTTCAGGGCGGGCGGCATGTTCGTTGCAGCTGGCGTTGTCGGATTTAATTCCCTTTCTTTTTAATGACGCAGTATATTTTATTGCCTGTCTGTAATCACCGCCAGTTTTCCCTCGCAATATGTACGCCCTTCCGCCGATTCTATCTCTCAGTTTTCTTTTGGCCACTGTATCGCTAACACTTAAAAACGCATTTTGTGCCTTTTGGTGATTTTCTGCTTTCTTGCTTATATTGATGTAATTGACCTCATTTATACACCTATTATATATCTACGCTTCTGACTTGCTGCCTAATATTCTAGTGCAATTATTACCTTTTCGCTTCTGCTAAAGTCAACTTCATACACCACTTAACAACACACAACCACGTTCACTCGCACCTCTCAACTGAAAATTTAGCCTTCGTCAACATCTACCGTCTGTGCTCTAGCTCAAAGTGAGTCAACTTTATATTTCTTTATTAACTATTAATTAATTATTTCTTATTTACATTGCTTTTCTAATTCTTCTCATTCTTTTAATACTTTCGCGTCTGTTCGAATCTCCCTTTAATATATTTCCTTCCTCAAACATACAGGGATGGGCAGTCTGAGGTCAATGAGAGCCGCATGCCGGTTTTTCATTTTTTTATAGACCCACAACATATTAAGCATACAAAACAAAAAAAAGTTAATTTTATTTAAATTAATTACTTAATTTGGTCTTTGTAACAAAAAAAAAGAGATGAGGTATGTATTTTTTTACATATGGTTTTTAGTGCACGTGATTTAAGTAAATTTATTCCCAAAGTCTGAACAAAATAAAGTAATAAATCATTAGTTAAAATAAAAATGTCAAAATATAATTTCTGTTTTAAAATACTTTTAAATGGTGCACCAAACAGTCGAAGAAACAGGCCTTATTAAAATCAAATAAGAATATTAACAATTTAAAATAATTAAAAGTAATGTTTTACTACATTTATTTTTGGATGATATTTTCTAACAATTCTTAAACGTCTTTTTGTTATTATTTAGCACAAAAACAAAATCGAACAAATGGTTTCCAGGTTTATTTTTAAGAGTATCTATATAATTGTTTGTTTTCAAATAACATGAAACTCGAAGTGCCTGATAAGATAAGACTGAAAGTGGGGTCAGTCAAAATCACAGGCGCTGCAGCCACTAGGTATTGTGACTATCTCAACAGGTTTAGTATGAGAAACCTCCCCTCTCAGGGAGAACGGAAGTATTTGCCCCATTCCTGGCCAGTTGGTCGGCTCCTAAACCCCATACGTCCCGGCACCCACTCCAGCCAAATATTTTATGTCAAAATATAATTATTGTGTGGGAAAGTTGTGTCAGGGATTCTCTGCACTCCCTGACCGGGGATGAAGTAGTTCTGAAAGCGGTAAAGGCCTTCAGTGCAGCCCTGGCTGCCCAAAAAAATGAATCTTTCTATTTCTAAGAGTATTCTCAGGATTTCCTCAGCACAAACCTTACTTGCAAAGATTTCGGCTTAGAATACCGTGGAGTACTTGCCAAGAGGCCTCTCTATTAATACCTCCGGCTTCACCCCATATATACCAGCCCCGGCAGAGCCTGACTTCGCTTGCCCAGCCCTTGATCCATTCCGCCCTTGTTTTTAGGTTACCTGGAATGGAATGTCAAAGCTATATTTTGGACAAATACTGTCCCCAGTTATGTTGATCACAGGTCTGTGTTTGTCCAAATGTCTGGCAAAGGAGCTAGAATGCCTCCAATGCCCATTGTTTAGTCTGTACGCACTGCCTTTGCCTCCGCTTGCACCAAAAGCTGCAGTGGGGGTAGCCCCAGCAGTATCTCCAATGGTCGGGGCACTCTTAAAGGGCCCCGTAATGAGCAGGCAGATTAACCTCTGCACACCAGCCAGAGTTATTTAGCTGCCTGTTATTCCGTTTATGGTCATCACACCACCGCTCCGAGGTAAACACGGGTATAGTTGAACCTTATTCAGCCAGTAGTCATTTTGGGACTAAGACCCCACGTTTTTCAACAGGCTCTGGAAACCCCACAGAGAACCCTTTTTGCTTTCGGAACTACCCTTTCTAAATGTGCATTCCAAGTGAGTTAGGGGGGTCACCCATAGATAATTAACCTCGTAGGATAACTTAGTGTTTCACCAAAGAATATCACTGTCCTATATCTCTCTATATCCCTTCTCCTTGGAGGAAACCAGAATAGTTTTGGAAGGGTTGACCACAAGATCCTCTCTTTTACACCATTGTTCTATAGCTTTAAGAGCTTCCGGCATGAATCCACCAACAATGGTTTCATGTCTGCCTCTTACTGCAACAGATGTGTCATCCGGTAGCCTTGGACAGAGCATCCTCACAGGTTAAGCTCTATTAGTAATTCGTCTACGACCAAGTACCACAGAAGAGGAGATAATACCCTGTGGACGCCCCTCGTAGTCGTTATTTCCAGCGTTTCCCCCCTAAAAAACTCGCTATTGTCCTTAACTTGCTCATGCTGCCGATCCACCTAGTGGCTGCCCGGTCGACACATGCATTTCCTTCCAAGAGGTAAGTGAGCTGAAGATGGTGTACTGAAGGCGCGCGCCCTCTATGTCTAGAAACACACCTGTCGCTATTTCCTTGGAGTAACATTGCAGTCTTCAGTTCTCTGAAAGGAGGGCTGAGTCGCAAGATTTACCCTTTTTATTGGCGTGCTGATTACTATGCAGGGGTCGTAGCTTCAGCGCTACCACCCTGATATGCATGTCTATCAGTTTAAGTGCAATGTTTATAAACAATTAGAATAACTTTCTTATGCTTTACGCATGTCTTTAGAAAGCTGCACCACGCCGTCGCCTCGGAAAAATTACACATCATAAACAAGTTTAAAGTGCTTAATAAAACAGTCTACTAACCAGATTTTTTTGAACAAATGTGAAAGAGTATATTTAGCCGATAGAAAAACTATCAATGAAATATCCAAAATAAAATCAGATTTCAATGAGGGCCTCATTTGCCCTCATTGACTCATTAATCTGAAGAAGCTCATTGGAAAATGGGGGAAATGTTTATAACAAACTGTCGCAGTCTCAATCCTAAGTGTTTTTTGAACTGAGTAGCAAATGAAATGAATTAATCACGTCGGAGCCATCAATTTGTGGAAAGTGCAATTGTATAATTATGTTAATGGATATATAGTTGCAGCTTATAAATTCCTTATTATTGACAATACAAAAATTAACTTTTTAATAGAACCAGAATGCATTAGCATATATGTAAAGTTACAAAAATCATACGAATTGAAGTTTATTAATTTTACAGAACAGATTTAAATAAGTCCGCCACAGTTAAATTCTTTTCTATATTTCATAGACACACCCTCTTAGTATACAAGTTGGGAATTCTTTAAACCGCCTACCTAAGTGAAAAGATTCCTCTTAGTTACCACACTTTCATTTAATAAATATGCAGAACTATAATTGTTGCATTCATGCTTATACACTAAAAAACCTAAAATAAGGGCGAACATTTTAAATTCTGCGCCTTCTCTGAATGCCTTGAACACTCTGAAAAGATGGCTAGCCAAGGTGTGCCCGATCACTTAATTCCATAAAAGCCTATCAAATGGAAATTTTCCAAGTTTTAAATACATCGGATGATGTCTTTACTCTACATTTTGTAGAAATCAACTGGATGTCTTCGTTTGATTTCAGGAAACAATGGAAATAAACATGAGCAATTTATAATAAATTTTAAATAACTGGAAGCTTGATCTTAGCTTCATAAGTATGTCAAGATCTATATATTCGCGGATTATGAAGGCTAGAGGAATGAAGACCTTGACAAAATGGTCCTTCAAAATACACATATGTATATACATTCAATAAATAGAAAAACTTGAAACAAACTATTTTAATTTCTTTCTTAATTTTCGACTGAAACTGGAACTAATCTGATAGCATCAAAGATGTTTTCCGTGATAGCCTGCTTCTTACTGTATTTTCAAAAGTATGCTAATACAGACAGCGTTTCTTGGCAACTGTAAAACTTCAAATTCAAATAAATCTAAGTTAAGCATCACTTGGTGTTTTTGTTGAGCCGGCTGGCCTGGGATCACGCCACACAAGTGTACCCCTCCAATTTCTGTTAGCCAATAGTAATGCAAGCTGGAGTCACGCCCATGGTTCCTGTTGAATATTTTCATAAACTCCAAAGGAGTGATAGTAGTAACAGCAGTTACGAACATTCTGGGCATATATGTTTTGACATTTTCTAATTGTTCTATCATTTTTTTTTTAACACGATGCTACAACATAATTCTGTTAATTTTAATTGAATACATTTTTTCTACTTAAGAAGTTTACTTTCAGCCAAATCTCGAGTAGCATTCTTCAAAGGAATATGGATCGGTTGGATTTTGAAGTTTGTCTAAATCCAGGAAGTACTTTACTGGAGGGTATTGCTGATCAACTAGGAATGCCGGTGGATCATGTAAGTGATTAAAAACTTAAATAGATAAGCTACATCCTTGTCTAACCTTAATTTTTTGTATCTGAGGTTATACTATCATTAACAAAAGATTGCTATTCACCTCTTGATAAAAACACTAAACGACCTATTTATTATTAAAAAATTCTTTTGTTGAAGTATATATTTTGTGATTGACAGCTAAACTTTGTAGCATCAGAGTTGGTGGCCTTAGCACTTGCCCCAGTATTTCGAACTCAGCTTCATCCTTCTGTTACAAAGCCTGGTACGAGACAGAAGGTTGCCCTAATTGTCGGCATATGCTTAGGATATTTTGCTTTCGGCATGTAAGTTACCCCACTTGTTATTTTTAGTGAACAACTCCTTTTGCATTAGTGTTGGTTGCTCAACAGTTGACAACTTATTGTGTAACATTCGGTTGACATAATTATAAATACATTATTCTGTTATGTAATGAATTAATGATCTCACTGGAGTATTTTTACTAGATTTTTTAACCTTTATTCTTCAGTTACAGTGTAATTTTCGATAAAGTAAACTTAAAAGTATTGATAAAGTTGTACCTAAAATCGGCCAGTTAATGTAAACAAAAGATTTCAGGCTTATGAAATAGATGCATAAGTTTTCGATTATCATAAACAGATATGACTGTTTTGTGATGATTTGCTTTAATATTAACAAATTTATTGTTGACTTATGTTAGTTATTATAAATTTTCAAATGATTATTGCTATTTAAATCTATTTTCCATTTGTTTCAGTCAAGCGCTTCATTTAGCTGTTCTTCCAACACTATGTTACTTAATTATTATTACACAAAGTACTGTAACAGTCCAGAGGTATTTAATTTTCATAATATAATGGTTTAAAAGGAATAGTTCAAAGATACGTACGATAAGAGTTAATTGATTGTTTTTGTTTTTTTTTATAGAATAATTTGAAAAGAAAAATAATGTAAAACACTAACACTAACTTTATTATATTTCTCAACTTTAAGTGGATAAATTTATTTTAAATAGTTGAACTATACAGTTTATTAGAATAGCATTTTAGGGGACAATTTGTTGCTACATATCCTCCAAAACGTTTTTCTGAAATAAATCTTATCGAAAATATGAAATTTATGGTATTTGCAAAAAACATTTCTTTTCATACGTAGAGAATCTAAAAACTTTTATTTCCAGTGTGAATTTAATTTTGTAAATCAGATTCGTTCGCAATAAAATTTCCTTCTAAAACAGAAAAAGAAAAGAAAAATTAGGTTTTAATAGGGAAAAATACTTAGAGCTGGCGGATTTTGGAATGAAATCTAACTGTCGTTGGGTTATACCCAAACAATATAAGAGAAAGAAAAGAATTAATGAATCAACAACTACTATAAATATTTAAAATGTTTTATTAATTAATTTTGATCATGTATGTAATCAATAAGTTTTATTCTTTTATGAGAAATTGAAGGCTAAGAAATCTCGGTAGCCGCAAATAAATAAAAATATAAATAGAAGTGTTAGGTACAGTATAACATGATAGTGTGTTTCAGAGAATAATTTACTCCTAGTTCATGATTAGCAACTATTCCAAGACAACTTCAACAAGCTACATCCGCAACGTGATTTAACTACAATTTGTACTGAAACGTTGCACTCCAGGCTTTGACTGATGAACTACACTACAAATTTACAAACTTAATTCAAGCACTATACTTCAGTTATAATCAATATTTAAAAAAAAAAAAAATTGAAAAATTTAATTAACAATTACAAATTTACTTCAACATTTTCAAAAGAAATATGTAAAAAAAATAGTGGACTTATCATTAAAAAAAAGTAACTGGTGTTAAATACACTCATGACTTTGTCTTACCACATGGATTATAACAATAGATAGACATGTAAACCAACGACCAACGCCTCTATCAATCCTCTCTAAAACTTGAAGTGACAGTTTTATATACATATATGACATTAGATTTAACGACGCAAATCCCTTAAACTAAAATCAATTTTTTTTTCCGAAAAGTATTTAAGATAAAAATGATGGTTTCTATATGAGCAGATATGTATATTCTAATTGAAAAAAAAAAAAAATTTCCTTGAAAACGTGTTAGAGAAAAATTTCGAAACTTCAGAAACCAAATCGGTAAAGTCCCCGGCTACCTTATAACCTGTTTTCTTCAAATTTGACATTTTTAACAACTCATTAAAATTATAAATAAAATCTTAATACTAAAATAGGTAGTAGAATTATAATCATATTGAAATAATTCCCCGTAAAGAATAATTCCAAAAAAGTGAAAACCTATAAATGTGTAATTAGTATGCGAGATTCAGAGAAAATATTGGAGGTTTTTACGAGAAAAATTCATTAAAAAATAAAAAAATATCATTCAGTAAACAAGTAAAGGATTTTGGCCATAACCTCCGTGCGGATTCCATGGTGATGCTATACAAGTTTGGGCTTACTATGATTTTTAGATATTTGTTACATACATATAAAAAACATGACTCACAACATAGACAGACAGACAGAGAGAAAATTATTAAAAATATTTTTTTCATACAGGATATCTCGAAACAGATATTTCCGGGTAGGAAATTTCAGTTTAGTAAATTTGACATGAACATAATAATTTTCCTAATAGGCAGTCCGAGAAAGAAAGAAAGATGTAAGCAAAAAAAAAAAAATATTATCAACAGTTGATTTGGAGCTTTCAGATATTGAGCTACATTTAGGTTTTGAGAAAAATGATGATAAAAGATATCATATCTATTTTTGCCCGTGATAAGTGTTTATCATCATGATCTTTAGAAAAATATCTTTTTAATAATTTTTTTCCATTTATCGAACATCTTAATTTTCATGACTTAGCATTTTTTTTAGTTTTTTTAATTAGAGATCGTAATTTCTCTTTCTTAATGATGTTGTATTATAAAAAACAATTTTTATCTCTATGCGAGGAATATATCTACAATCTTCGACTGTTTTCAAACGAAAATCGAAAAATAATGAAATAGAAAAGAAAATTAGAATATTGTATTAATTTTACAGTAATTTTGTTGCTATTATTTTAGTCGGATGAATTGTAACTCTCTTTTTCTTTTTTTTTTTTAAAGAGATGGTAATATTTTCAAGTCTAATTCCCATCTAAATTATATTTTTTGCAATCCCCTATCAAAAAAATCGTATTGTTATGGGAGGATTGTATAACACAAAAAAAAAAAAAACGAGAAATTACAGAAAATTTAAAGTTCAAATTTAGGAATCAAAAAAGGATCCCTCCCACAAGTGGGCAAAAATTCGTAATCCAGAGTAAACTTTAATTTTTCTGAAACGGCTTCTACGAGTAGAAAGTTGTATATCTCCAATATATTATGTAAGTTTTATCGCTTTCCTCTAAAAATGCTATTCTACATAATATTAAGGTCTCTAGTACAATTAAGGTATATAATATTAAATATCCTCTAATAAGAGTTTGAACAATATTTGCCAATGAAGGTTATATCGTGTAATAAAAATGAAATAGGTAAAAATGATGTGACATAAGAAAGATAAATTGAACAACAAAAAATTAATTGGCTGGGGCGCCAAAGAAGAAACTTTTTATTTTAAATAAAAAGCCAACTAATTTTTTTGCTTGTTTAATCAACAACGGCCAAACATAATTATTGTTTACATTGAAAGATAATTTGGTTTGTGTATAAGAATTTTTTAAAAATTTCTATGGTTATAGCACTATTGAAATAAATATAAAAAGAGTGATTCATGTTCCAGTCATGATTGCTAAATAACTAAATTTGTAAAATGATTTTAAATAGTAAACGGGTGATTATAGTATAAACAGACAGAAGATAGACACAAAATTCCATTATAGTATCATCTAAACTCACCGTTATGTAACGGAAGCGTGAAAAGATAGTTAAACATAGTTGAAAAACCAGACAATATTGTAGTTTTATTTTTATTATATCTTATTTAAAGGAATAAATTTTATTTTATTTTTCTGTTTTTCTTTTTAAGGAAAGTGATGGTTGTATCATTAGGATATTTGTCTCTGATTCATTTACATAGATTACTTTATGATGCTGGGAGTTATGCATTGGATGTAACAGGTAATCACTTCTATTTAAGATCCGTTTAAAGAAGTATTGTGTAGATTAGGGATCTCGATTAAAAGGGAAGAGTGTGTAGCTTTTGATAATCTAACTTTATCAAGCATTATATTTGTTTATTTCATTGTAGAGGCATATTAATTGTTTTAGATTTCTATTATGAACACTACAAGGAGATAATAAGTTTAAATATAAAATATAAATACATTATCTTAGGATATATTAATAAGTACTTTTTTTTAGGACCACTGATGGTGATGACCCAAAAAGCAACTTCTCTAGCATTTTGCATACATGATGGTTTTAAAAAAGAAAATGATTTGACCAGTAGTCAAAAATATTATGCCGTAAGGTGGGTGAGCACTTCTTTAGTGATAAATTATTATTTTTGGGAGCCTAATAACTTAATTAGCTATCTAATATGGCGAATTATAATTTGTTTTGTTTCAGGAAGATTCCAACGGTATTGGAATATTTTAGTTATATGCTTCAATTCCATACCTTGATGGTCGGGCCACTTGTCTTCTACAGAGATTATATGGATTTTATCGACGGCAGTAATTTAAAAAAAGATTCCCACAGAGTTGTAAGTAATTTAAAATTATGTCTTTCTACATTATTTGTTCATTTAAGTTTATACACTCTTGATTTTATTTCAATAATACAAATCTGTTTATATATTTTAAATCTATTATATTCTACATTATCGTTTTTTATTTTATTTATTTATTTATTTTTATACTGTAGGGAAAATGATTGTGAATTAGTCAGTTTTTCCAGTATATCTCAGAATATTTATGTAATGTAATATATTCTGGAGTTGAGTTTAATTTTTTTTTTTTTTTTTTTTTTTTAGTTTTATGCAACTTCAATAGTCATACATCATTTTTCCCAGAATGAAATTTTTCAACTCTTCTCGCTGGTCCCATTCTCCTTAGCGGAGTTGTATAGTTTCTAAAAAGCTTCCCGGCTAATCTCAGCTTAGGTGAATCAGGGAATGTCTGCGTTTTCTTCTTTCTTTGGTACAATCGAAAACTTTTATTGGCCAACCTTCACCCTTTATTTTCATTTGGCTGTATCGCAACCAAAGCCGCCGATTTTTCGGTTTTTCTAATATTTGTTAGTCATGTTACCTTGGCAGTCTGCAAAAGCAGATCCTTTAGATTGGATGTTTGGAAAGGTACCAGCTTTCTGTTTCTCGTTATGTATGTTTAACTGAAAAGCAGTTGTGCATGCTTTCGCACAAAAAAAAAAAATACAAATCTCTTAAAAAACGATTAATGATAAAATTATAGAACCCTATTTTTTTTGAGGGGTTTAGGGAAAAATAACATCATTGTTGATTAGTTTCTCCAGGTTTTGTTTTGCGTTTTACTACACAGCTATAAAATCTTTGAATCTCAGAGACATTTTCCGTGGTAGCCTGCTTCATTTTGTGGTCATGACCGGTTTCGGGCGTTCGCCCATCTTCAGGATACGTTTTTCAGACAGTGTGACAACACAGACTTGCACAGAGCAAATTTAGTTTACACACACCTGTGTCCTGAAGTTGGGCGAACGCCCGAAACCGGTCGATGACCACAAAATGAAGCAGGCTACTGCGGAAAATGTCTCTGATGCTTTCCAGCTCTGTGGAACCAACCACCACAACATCTTTGAATCTAGTTTGAAGTTTTTTTTTTCATATATATATATATATATAATTTTGGTATAGCAGTTTCCATGTAAAACCTACTTCAATCTGTTTTAGAGTGCCACCGCTATATAGCAATTAAGACTAAATAAGAGTGTCGGTATAAATTCCTCATTTAGTGATAATTTGTTGGATAGAAGTTAAGAAATTGTTTTCTTCACACATTCTAATTCTGGTAATCGGAACCATCTTACTTGGGAATAGCTCTTCATTCTCTTATGAACAGTATAAAAATAATAATAGTAATAATAATAATAATAATAATAACAATAATGTGAATAAAAATATCATTTCACAAAATTTTACAAAGCGATTTAACAAAATTAAATGACAAATGATTTTTATAAAAACCTTCAATCAGTAAAAAAAATTCCAACTTTCACTGAACGCTACAGTTTAAAAAATTTACAATTTATTGGTTAATTAGTATTAGTAAATGTTTCTAAAAATAGTTTTAATTTTTTTATAAATAGAAAAGATGTGATTATTCAATATTATTGTAACATTGTAAATATTTATCATAAATATTTACTATCTTATCTTATATAAATAGAATTGCCATAGAAACATACACAACTCAAATCATAGTAGTTCTAATTATGAATTAATGTTTTTATCTTATAATTTTTTTTTTTTGTATTTGATAAAATAACTTTTTATAGGTTAAATGTACGTTTGGAGTCATTAGGGTCTCCTTGTTGTTTATTTTCATTCGATAATTGCTTTTAATTTAATGGGTATTGTTTATTTCTAGGTTTCGAGTAACCATTCAGCCAGAGAACCGTCTTCCTTCAATGCAGCTATTCAGAAGATTATTACCAGTTTTTTATGCGCTTGCGTGTTTACATTCATCCTCTTTCCAATTGAAAGGGTCAAAAGTAAGACATTATTCATTCTGATTATTCAACTATGTGTTGAATAGTGGGTGTTAAATAGTGTCGAATAGATCTTGAATGGTGGACAAACTTTTTTTTTTTATAAA
The DNA here is from genome assembly GCA_011037195.1 of Triatoma infestans. NCBI lineage: Eukaryota > Metazoa > Arthropoda > Insecta > Hemiptera > Reduviidae > Triatoma > Triatoma infestans. Next base: position 35,946 of record JAAEAF010011119.1, read on the forward strand.
ATCCAGTTTTGTAATATTTCGAGACTAATATAGGAAATTATTTATTACATTTTCTTTCATATAGGAAAAACTATACGTTTCAGCAATTTGCTTGCGTTATCATGAGTAATAATATCCTTGTGAGTAATATCCATGAGTAATAATATCATAATATTATGAAATATTGCATAAAAAAATCCATTTGGAGCAACCTAATTTTCGTTAATATTTGAGAATATAGTTATGATTTAAGCTTGTCTTTTTTTATAATATGTAGGAACTTCTCTTTTGGTTTTAAGGTTTTTTTTTTTAATTTGCACTAGACTTTATTTAATGTTAATATTAGTAAGATTAGTTTTTATAATATAAATGTATATATGTCTTTTGAATGCTGTGTTCAAATTTAAAATTAATGCTGTTTTTAGTGTGGATGCATTGTTTTATTTATATATTTTTTGAACACAGTATTCAAAAGATATATATACATTTATATTATAAAAACTAATCTTACTAATATTAGGAAGGATATTGTTACTCTTGAAATTGGCAAGCAAATTGGCGAAACGTAGAGTTTTCCTATATGAAATAAAATATAATCTTTCAATTCAAAAACATGCCATAAAGGAATAACAAATTTGTAAGGCTGAAGAATTGGTTTATATCTTTTCTAAATTCTTCCTAGAATCTTCAAAATATTCTTTATAAGTAGAATGAAGATCAATATGTTATTGAATCATTATTAACAAACAATATCTATTCACTTAAATTACATACATTTTACTATCCGAAATGGGTTTTTTGTTTTTTCTCAAGCATAAAGAAAAGTAGTTTTCCTCATTGTCTCTCTGCAGTAAACCAGTTTTCAAAATATATACAATAAATTGTATATCTTTTAATTTTATTGTTATACTAAAAAACTGCCCGGAGACTCGCCTCAGTTTTTCTCCTCAGTTTTTTTACCTTACAAACATAAATAATGTATTTTTGTTTGTTGATCTATGTTATTTGCAGGGCCGGCTCTAGAAGTTTTTGCCGCCCAATGCAACCATTACCTGCCGCCCCAGCCCCAACCTCAAATTAACGTTAGAAATTTTTAAAACCATCATGTTCAACATTACTTTCATGACCATTAATTTTAAATATAGTATCATTAATATTAATTCACTATTAAAGTGATTAATGTACTATATATTAATAGAATAAACAATCGACTTCATCAATTGTCTATTAAATGAAATTAAAGTTATTACTACTTTCTCTCACTCCTAGTAGAAGGGAGTATTGTAATCGTGTCAAATTTTTTGATGTATAGAATGATATTCACTTGTAGAACGGTGAACTGTAAACTTCCACTTATTTATAGAATGTACACGTTATAATTTTAGCACTATTTTCCACATTATTTTAATTATAATTTAATATTGGTTTTAGTATTGACCGATTAAAAATTCACTTTACTAGCTTTCATATTTCCAAAATCAGAAATTAGTTACAGCGTAGTATATTTTTTTAGAAGGGTGAACTTGTTCACGTCCGAGTTTATTCTCACGTGACCCCTGGATATCCAACTAAACGACCATCAGTCGCAACCGCAGCCTACAATTTTACACTGGGCCGCGAGACGTTGAATGACTGACTAGCCGAAGTCAAGGCGTAGGAAAAAAAAGAGTATATTTCTGCACTTTTCTTTTGTAGAAGTCAGATATTTTAAGATCATTTAATTTTTGGAATTTTGAACTTGTAATGGATTATAGGTACTTTTTGAAAGCCAAATTCTTGCTAGAAGATTTTTTTCTTTATGATGGGAAATTATATAATTTTACTTTCAAATTTAACAGATTTCTCTTTTCACTTCTTTAATCAAAGTAACAATTAACAAATTTCAGATGAAGAATTCATGGAAAGAAGTATCACTTATCAAATGTTATATTTAATTGCTGCTACATCAGTAATGCGATTTAAATATTATCATGCTTGGGTATTGGCCGATGCAATTTGCAATCTCTCTGGATTAGGTTTTAATGGCTATACAGAAAGTGGTTCACCTAAATGGGATCTTGTATCCAATGTGGATATTTTAGGATTTGAGGTAATTCATATTATCTTTTAAAAAATTTGCATTATTAAATCATTAGAATTTGTTTTTTCAGTTACCTTATTTGTTTATTTGTTTGTTTGTAGTTTAGTACAAATTTAAGAAACGCTATTAACAGTTGGAATAAAGGAACCAATGCTTGGTTGAGAATGGTTGCATATGAAAGAGTTAAACGCAATGGAGTCATATATACATATGCATTGTCTGCACTTTGGCATGGATTTTATCCTGGTTATTATTTGACATTCGCTACTGGGGCGTTATTCACCATAGCCGCACGTTCTGTACGTTCATTTTGTCCTATTTATGGAATTTGACATAATTTAATCTATCTTTTGAACATGTTTAAAAATAATTTTTTTAATGCAGTTTAATTTATGAATTTACTTACTTATTTTGCACACTCTTCTATCCGAAAGTGTAGAGAAGATGAATTTATATTTTCAAATTATTTTCAGATACGATCCAATTTGCGGCCACATTTTCTGAATTCCCAAGCCAAGAAAATATTTTATGACATACTGACTACAGTGTGCACGCGAGTGTTGATGGGCTACTTGACTTTCAGTTTCGTTTTATTGGAATTCTGGCCTAGTGTTAGAATTTATTGGTAAGTTTTGTATTGCTTATGCTTAGCTGATTTATTATAAAATTTTGAAATATTACAGGTACAACTTCAGAAGACTAATTAAGCTAACAAAATTATAGGGCTTTCTAGTGAATATTAGAGCTGTCCAGAAAATAATGTTATATTTTATTCGATGCATTATGAAACGTGTACTTCTTTCATTTCTTCTTGAATCAATTTTTATTGAACAACTTAAATATTTTTATAGTGACTTTTAATTATTGTTCATCACAGATTAGAGTAAGACACCGTAGTTGGTTAAATGTAGGTGTGGAATCTTATGTATTGCGAGCAGTTCCTAGACTCAGTTATGAATAAAGCGAACTAGATTTGCAATGCAATAATACATAAAATGCATAAAAGGATATCAGATTACAGGAAAGGGTGCCAGGAAAGTGAGCCTAAAATGAAGACAGTACAGGCGGACATTATAATCAAACAAATTTTACCCGTAAAATAAAAATAAAAATGGGCATTTCGCAAAATATTCGTCTCTGGAAAGGACGATTGTCAAGTATTTGAGATATCCATGATGATAGCATGAGCAAGATATATTTTTTTTGGAAATATGGCCCAAAAATGTGAGTGGGCAGTTGGGAATTACATGTAGCAGTAAGTTCCTTTTAATAGATGAGCAAAATGATTGTGGCACAGAATGTGTTCAATGAGAATTATGGAGAAGAAGATAATAGAACAATATGGAAAGAGGTGCTTCAGTATTAAATATAAAAAATAGAGCATAGGAGGCCCGCAGTAGCCATTTGAGACCGGCATACACAGTGTTAGACTTAGAAGTTCCTAGACTCATTTCTGAATAAAGCGAACTAAATTCTGTTCTTCTGAGTAAGAATATTCTTGCTAAGACGAATTAATGTGTAACAACTCACATGCCGAAGCAACTAGCCCTGAAAATGGATGGGACGTTGTAGCGTCATGGCTATACTCTGCCATTAATGACAAAATTGGTTAATAAGCTGTGTGTTAATTAATGTTGTAATTTTTTAAACTGCAATGTTTTTAATTATATAGCTTATTTCATACTACTATTATGTCTTGACGAGTAAGAGGGACGCGGCGATTAGTGCAGAAGAGTCTGGACGAGAGCCCACCTGGAACCGTCGCGTTAGTGTGCAGATCGAGGTGGTAGTAGCAACAAAGGTCCTAACGTAAGGGCTAGGGATCTGGTTTCCCTAACCGCTTACTGAAATGTTGCGGTTGAACATTCGGGTATGAATGTACATAATAAGTTCCTCTAGCCATACTCTCCAGGTGGTCCTTACCATTATCGTGGTGGAGAGGTTTATACATCACTTTGATACTGTAAGCTATGCCGACAGACGCAACCAGGGCGGAAATGTGGTGGATAGGTCAGATGAAGTAGGAAATAGGGCCATGTCTAAATCTTAAGTTGACGACTCTACCGGCTGCAGATTCTGATACTCAAACGCATAAGCAGAAATCTTATTTCACACTAATTTATAGAACCAAATCCAAGGATAATTTTAAGGAAGACACTCACATTACATAATTTCCGAGAAATGATTTGGCTAGAGGAGGTTTTTTCAAAGAAAAATAATTCTTGAATCTGTACGTTTTAAACATGCATACCTCTCTTTTGTCCTAAAGAGCTCCAGAAGAAAGACATCAATACGAAATGTAAGGCAAGAAACATTCTTTTTTGAATATATGTGAATGGGTCCGCAATGCTGGATAACATCTGGTATTCTATCCGTCTAGCATGCCTATTCATTTGGTTCTGAACGGTTTCGGCGAATAAAAATCCGAAACCGATCAGGAAACAAATGAATATGCATGCTACGACGGATAAAATACTAGACATTCATTCTTTTTTTTTCTTTAAAAGATTCCTTTGGCCATTGCTGTATCATCGTTTCCTTATATTTCAAGGCCTGATGATTTGGAAACTATTAATCATTTTCTTTTATATTTTAATGATTTTTTCGTTATTAATGTATATTTTATCAAATTCTAATAATTTTTGTTTTATATTTGCAGGAAGATGTATTTCTGGTTACATTTAATGGCTCTAGCCTCAATTTATCTATTACCAAGGTTCCTGGGTCAGAATGAAGCGCAACTTAGAAATCGTCTTACTAAGTTGGTCACAAATAGTAATGGAGTTAATAGTTTACATGGATAGTAACCGAAACTGTTAAAAAAAAATAGGAATTTACAAAGGAGAAGGGATTTGGATATAAGGGCACTATCACCACTCTTTGTGATCGTTAAACATTTCTCCTACCTATATAATTTTCCAAAATAAGTATATTATTATTATTTTAATAATTTTTTAATTCACGGTAAAATACTTTTGAATTTAATTTTTTGATAAAGTATATATGGATGGAATAATTTGTTTATAAAAAGCGGTCACTGAAGCAAAGCATTTGGTTCTTGTTTTAATTTCCTCGTTGTACTTTAGGTTTGAGGTGTTGGTGACCTTCTTATATTAGAAAAATTTAAGTAAAAAAACTAACTTGGAAATCTAAATAGCATTTGTATTATGAGAATTTTAATTTTATTCACAATAGAATTTTTTTTGTTTTGCATTTATTATAAAACTTAACGGAAATATTAATGCATTTGGTGTCAATGAAAACGTATTTATTATTGGTGTGGCGAATCTATAATTTTTTTTTTTTTAGTACTCTTGCAAAATTGTTGAATAGGTTCTGGGGAAATATTTGAGGTTTAATTACTTTACAAAAATTATTTTTAAGAAGTTTTAGAGAAACATAAATTTTTTCTATAAACTGTTTACTCAGGCAGTAGTTCATAATATGTAAATCTCTAAAGCATTGAAGAGTAGTTCATTTGTTATCACACACAATTAAAAAGAAAAAAAAAAAAATTAAATATCTGAAAAATCAATTTGATAATTTTTAGCAACCAAGACTAAACCGTCAAACCATATCTCTTTGAGCCTTCTTACATTGTTACATATTTTTGTGTCTGTATTTTGAGATTAAAAAGAAAAATTGACGCCACAACATATTGTTTTAATCAGATGAAGCTTTTTTTTTTTTTTAGGTAATGTATTTTGACAAAGCATTCAACGAATAATGTAGGTAATATACTTAACTTACTATAAAGTAAACTAACCTTCCACCTCAATTAAATATTAATAATTTAGCTATTAAAATTATTTATAATGAAAAGAAAAAATTCGAAAATGAAAATTTTTTAAAATTCAATTCGAAATTGAAACTAATTCCTGTTATGATTTCTTAAAAAAGAACGCGCACAAAAAAAACAAAAAACAAATGCGCACCTTAACTTGTGTGATTTCTTTTGTTTATGTTCAATCGGTAAGATTCTACGATTCTGGATGATTTATTGTATTGTAAAAGTGCTCCTTTATTAATTTATCTTAAATGCTTTACTTCATAAAAGAGCTTTATTTTATTTAAAGTAAACCAATTAATGACTTTTGATTTTTGTAACGCTGGTGTAATAGATTCTAGACATCAGACTAAGAAAAGAAGTTCATATAGAGTTGCAAAACACTAGGTACTTCGGGTGCAGACTCCGTCCACGGTGTGGTTTAAACTGTTTCGCTCATATTGCAACAGACTATTTCAAGGTAGTTGGTGGTTTGTTTTTATTTTCACTTATTTTCATTCTCAATTTTAGTTTTTTTTTTTTTTAGGGTTTATTATAATGCAACTATTTAATTTTTCATCCCATAGTTTTGGGGCATTAGCAGGTTTTTAAACTTTAACCTCTAGTCACTGTGAAAGTTCGAGAATGGCTGCTTGGCTATGAAGATGTTTAATTTGTAAACAGATGCTAATAGCTAAAGCAGTTGATGCGCAATATTAAAAAAAAAAAAAAAAAAAAAAAAAAGGTATTATAATCCTTAGACATCTTCTAATCACAAAGACTATGTGAGGGTGCGGTTTTCCTTATTTTTCAATTCTAAGGGTTATGAAAGTAATTCTAGGGTGGACCACTTTTCCCTTTCAAGAAAGAGATTAGAAAAACACTTTCTTTGGCCATTACACTATGATAAAGTTTCTCAACATGGTTACACTGCAGTACAGGCAACATTTCTATACTTGGAACACCTTAGCAATCATTTTCACAAGGATAGCAAGGTTTCTGTCCCCGTACTAACTATCTCACGAATACCATCTCATCTGCATTTATTGTGTTGCCTCAGACACTCTGGAATTGTCCCACTTTCTTCATTGTTGCCCGATGTAAATGAAGATATGTATAATTTGAACTATTACCGGAGAAGATAATAAGCAACTTCAGTATCTAATGAGTATCTTCTGCTACAGAGCATTATATCCCAGTCTCTGCTAAACCTACTCTACTTAGATCATCGGATTTGCATGTGCCGACATTTCCCCTGATTAAACTTTCTCTTTTTTTTTTTTAACTCTTGGAAGTCCTAGAAAAAAACTAATGATCTGAGATTCGCAATGAGATCACGGACCTTCTCTCCTTGCACAACTGTGAACTCAGATTTCGAAAAATTAAACTTTGAAGCTTCAGCTTCCCAAATCTGTAGCAGTTTTCTCGATCGTTTCTGAACTGTAAAAGCTATCAAATAAATCCAGCAAGTAATTAAGTTTATCGTGCATATTAATAATATTAAAGTCGTTATAATATTGTAAATAATGAAGGAAAAAAATGAAAAAAAAAAAAACATTACATTAATCTAGTTTTACTCTGGTTGGACTGAATAAAAGAATAAAATATATGTACAAATGCTGCAATATGAATGAATTTTATCTTATTTTGATGGTCTAGAATCTATTACTTTTGATCTAATTAATAAACTAAATCGCCCTTCATATTTTTTAAAAGATATGAACGACATTTAATTATGTAAATTGGAATAGGTTTTTCTGTTTTTTAATATTACATCACTTTGTTCTAAATTTCTATTTTCAGACTTTTGAAATGTTTGCGGAAGTAAAGAAAATTTTTAAAATCATAATGAGATTCCCAAATATACAAATTCAAAATTAAAATAATTTTTAAATTGATTTGAATTCTTTTTTTATTTTATTTTATTTATAAATTAAAAAGTATGTAAATTTTTTTAATATGTTTCGATATGAAAACGTTTCATATTATTATTATTATTATTATTTGGTTTAAATTAATGGTTGAATTTAGTTTCTAAAAAAATTATGAAGTCATATGAATTGCTATAATTCTTTAAATAATCTCCAAGTTCTTGTTGCAAATATGCAGCTCAGACCAAGCAAATAAAAAATTTTTGGCATTTGTGTAAACTTTTGACAATCTTAATAATGATAAAATAATTCTCCCCCCTCCTTTGGAATAATATTTTCATAATTCATTTTTTTTTTTTTCAACTTTGGCCAACCTGTTTTTATTTCAATTTTCACCTAGCGTATAAGGAAAAAAAAAAACAGTTCGTATAAGATTCGATTCTCTTTCACTTTAAATAGATTTGTTTAGTTTAAAATTGGCATTTTTAAAAGTAATACTTATACAAAAATTTTCATGGAAATCTGCAACGAAAAATGTTCATATTTGATAATAATTATTAAAGAAATGGTACATAAATTATTTTGGAATATATATATATATTTTTTTTTTTACGAAAAATATCAAAAATTAAAACATATTACGAGGGGGGGGAGATAAATAGCACAAATTATAAATTCGTGCTTTTTTTTTTTTTTTTTTTAGCGTGTGTACATTTCTAATTAACGGTCACACAAGAATCTTTTTGAGGAATAGACTGAATGAAGTTGTACTGAAATTAGGTTCTTTTTTTTGTTTGTTTATTTATTTCTTGTTTTAGGATATACTAAATATATTTAAAAAACTATTAGGTTGTAAGAAGGTAAAAAGATGTAAGTAATGTATAAAAACAATAAATATCCCTAACTCATAATTTGTAATAACTGAAAAGTCTTCATGGGGGAACATCACCTTTTTTCTCGTCGTCATAACATAAAAAAAAAAAAAACCTTAGGGTTGTATACCTGGACCAACTTTTTGAAAAAAAAAATTGACCATCTTTATAATGGGAGGGGGAAAAGTATTCTAAAATAAATAAAATTAGAATTATATGCACTGTGGATCTAGAATAGTTTATAAGATTTTTAATTTCCTAATCATTAAAATTATCTTGTATGTTAACAAGCATTTTACGTTAACAAGCATTACAGAAATTTTGTATAACATAAATTGCTTGCAGAAAGATACCATAATTTTCATGTTTATATGCAAGTTTTTTTTAACTATCCCATATTTATATTTATACGTCAACAAATCATCTTATTATTATTCATATTTTATAAACAATTTAATTAAGCCATTTTTTCCAGCAAAAAGTTAACCTCAGAGACATTTTCCGTGGTAGCCTGCTTCATTTTGTGGTCATCGACCGGTTTCGGGCGTTCGCCCATCTTCAGGATGCGTTTTTCAGACAGTGTGACAACACAGACTCGCACAGAGCAACTTAGTTTCACACTAACT
>JAAEAF010011120.1:0-27556 GCA_011037195.1 Triatoma infestans
TGTTTCAAATAAAAGTTGTAGCTCCTTGTATGTGTAGTTGATATGCTAGGTTTAAAGAAAATCGTCGGAGCCATTTTTGAGAAAAACGCAAAAACGTAAAAAACCAACTTGTAAAATGGTACTTCCGGTTGAGAAATTTTGACAGATAACGCACCGTCAGATCCCATGGTGATACCTAAACGTAATATCAAGTTTGAACTTTCTACGATTTTTCGTTTTTGAGCTATGCTGTTCACATACACACACACACACACACAGAGACCATTTGTTAAAAACAACTTTTTTGGACTAACGGGACCTCAAAACTGATATTTCCGATGAAAACTCGATATCAAAAAGTTGACACGATTACAATACTTCCTCTTACTTAGGAGTATAAGAAAGCAATAAATAGATGGCCAAAATTGCGAGTTTCAAGAAAATTTGTGAACCGAAAGTGCATTTTTACTGAACAGATTTTTTACTTTCTCTTACTGCTAGTAAGAGGAAGTATTGTAATCTTGTCATTTCGATTACATTTTTGATATCGAGTTTTCACCGGAAATATCCGTTTGAGGTCCCGTTAGTCCAAAAAAATGGTTTTTAGCAAATGGTCTGTGTGTGTGTGTATCTATGTATGTATGAATGTGAACAGCGCTGCTCCACAGAAAGTTCAAACGATATTCCGTTTGGGTATCACTATGGAATCCGACATGAGGTAAGCGGTCAAAATTCCTCTACCGGAATTTAGTACCACTTTACTAAATTTTTTTTTTTTAATTTTTTGCAATTTTCTCGTAAATGGTTCCATCGATTTTCTTTAAACATTGTGTATAAACTATACTTGCAATGATCTACAATTTTTATTTGTAACATTTCTCCGGGAAAACGCATTTAAGGGCACTTTAGGAGAAGGGTTGGGTGGCTTGTCCTCTAAAGTGCTATTTTAGTTTACTATACAATATTAAATTAGAATTAATGTATTGTTGAGATTCCGAGTTTGAAAAAAAAACGGATAACCGGAAGTGCGCTTTTTACTAAAAATGTATTTTTCAGATTTCTGGTATTTTCTCGAAAACGGCTCGAATGATTTACTTTAAAGTACGCATGTAAACTCTATCATCCAAATAAAATTAATTAGACATAAATAGTTAGCAAAATGTCCGACTTTCAAGAAAATTAGTAAACCGGAAGTGCGCTTTTACAGAATATATTTTTTTAGTTTTCGACGAACTCCAACGAATTTCATTAAATTTGGTGAACATAAGCTATAAAATTTGACAATCACAATTTAGAAAACTGGAGTAACAGAAAGTTGTGTGAGTGTTTCACACCAGGTTTTTTTTTTTTTTTTTTTCAATTTTTTTCATAAAAACTTCCAGTTGATTTTGCTTAGTTTGTGCGAATGTTCATCATGGCTACTTTTCTAATAATGGAACAATTTAGGCCTCATTGAGTCACAAATACCATAGATATACTTACAAGATAAAACCGCAGCTGGTGCCGATTTACTGAGGTTATTCTGCACTTTCACTAACTTGAATACTTACTGACAGCTATAGTAGATAACCTTCTCAATAACATAATCACTGACACTCCCCACTTTTATATATCAACAGTTTTTTTTGTTTATAAATTTAATTTCTTCCTATTTGTTTGTTTCATTCTTACATACTCTTTGTAGGTCGCAGTGGAATGAGGCTCACCCCCCCTCCACACGATTCTATTCTATTCTACCATACTCTTTCATTTATCAAAATTTTTGTGCTAATTAAAGTTTATCACATAATGCCTTAATCATGGACATCAACAATTATCTTAAATGATATAAAAACAAATCTGATGTTGAACAAGTCACACGACTTGATCTCTTAATGCAGTTAATACAATTATGTCACAGACATTTTCCTGCTTCATTTTGTGGTCATCGACCGGTTTCGGGCGTTCGCCCATCTTCAGATGCGTTTTTCAGACAGTGTGACAACACAGACTTGCACAGAGCGAATTCAGTTTACACACTTACTGGTGTTTCTCACTCACTTGGTTGGCGGAGTCGCTAGGCACCCCTGAACTAGGGCTCCTTAAGCGTTTCCCTTCGGCTGACAAGTTGGACAGGAACTTAAGTTACCCTTGCCTTACCACAACGATAACAGAAGCGGTTTCGTTTCTGTTTATACTGGCTGTATATCGGTGTCCTTCTTTATTAAAATTCCAACAGAGGTCTCTCGATTTCGGTTTAGAACTTAGAAACTTAGTGCCAGGTTTAGTGGCTATGTTAGGAGCGATTTTCATTTCGGCCAAATCCGATTGATTAGCTTTGGTTGCTTGCATTAATTTCTAGGTGTTATTGGGTGAGTCTTTGCTAACGTAGGCGGCTTCCGGGACGATATGGCAAGAAGGAGGGGACTTATAGTTTCTACTCGCCTCCTTCCATCTTTCGTAATTTTTACCACCATCTATTAACTCAGCCACCGTTGAAAAATCTGACTTCCTAATAAATAGTTTGTATTTAGGGTATAGGTTGCGGAATATGCGAGAGAGTTATTGTTCCTCCATGGCGGGGGTGAAAGCCTACATTAAACTGCATAAGGCGATAACAAATTCAGTAATAGTTTCTTTTTCTCCTTGGGTACGAGGACGGATTGCTTCTTCTATCTGAACAAGTAATCTAATGGGAGAAACATAGAACGGAAAGTAGCCTCAAAAGTAGCCCAATTAGAGAAATTAATTCGGTTTAATCGAAACCAACACAACGCCGTCCAAAAGATACTGCGTAAGATATCTTCATGCGAGATCTTATAAGTCAAACGACGCTCTTCGAGTCCAATAAGAAATTCATCGGCCGTTAATAAATTATCATTGTTAAATTTTAAGTTCCATTTACTAACAATTTCGGCAGGATTAGTAACTTTAATCGCCGACGTTACTGTTGTAGAAGTTTGAGAAACAGCATCTTCTTTCTGTGTAAGAAGATGGGTTTTTAATCGGCTTCGCAAATCGTCTACGGTACCTTCTTCCGATAGCTCATATACTTGGCAAATCTCCATTAAAGCGGGTTTCTTCTGACGGATATCCAATTAAGAGTTCTTTCGTGTGACATGTTGGGATTCAATACGTAAAAGATTAAAGATGAATAAACTCTTTAGACCCAACTATAGTCGAATAGTGGCTCCACGAAAAGAAAACGTACATAAAAGTACCCAAAATATAACCGATCACGGATTAAATAATTTTCTCAAAATATTTAATAAGCTCAAATAAATTAGCCTCCCATTCCCTAGGAGACAACTTGATATATAAAAATCTTGTAACGTTTTTCCCTCTAGACTAGCTACTGCAACTAGTTTCAAGTGGGTCCGTATAGATAAAATACTCTAAACTTTAATAAAGAAAGCACCAATTTATTGCTATACACAATAAATTACAAAATACAACACTTAATAATAATTACTTCATAGTTTAAACCACAAAAGTTCACTTTGTTCACTTTTTATACACTTTCCACAAACGTACACTTCGTTTGTAACTGGAAACTCTGCAAAACTCTCTGCGGTCCGGTGGGGAATCTTCTCAATCCTTCCAGAAATAACTAGAGCGCGTCGCCAGCGCTTCCTAGCGGCCACTAAGAGCGGTTCCTACTTCCTCTCCAGATGGCTACGTTACAATATATAAAATATAATAAGCGAAATAATTGAAATGTACTTCCTGAAAGAAAAAAAAATACAGAAATAAAAAAAAATAAAGAAGCTCTTCGGCCGGTTTCCTGTCCTCAGGTTTCAAATCGGCAACTGCACTTTTTATGATCTCGTCCATTACTCTGGATTTTGGTGCAGGTTGCCTCTCAGCTAGATCTGCGCTGACAGTTTCAAAAGCGGTTATCATCTTGACCTCTTCACATCTGCCTATGATCGTTCCCTTCTTCAGCTTTTGGACGAAATCCTTAGTGTTCAAAAGTCTAGCCGGTATTTTATTACTTTTAGCTGAGATAAGCGTCCGTCCCGACCTGTCGAGTTGTGGAGCCGGCTCTAATACTCCCAGTAACCCTCCTGGTTTTTCCTCCAGTGCGACGGCGGCTTCACATAAGTCTGCCTTACCCGAAATGGTTCGCTTTGGAAGCTCTTTTATACAGCCTTAAATTCTAAAGCTCTTGCCAGAGCCTCCCCTATCGTCCTTGATCTGAGCAATTTTTATCGTCCTTGATAGCCTTTTTTAATTTGGGGTCCTTCAGGCCGTCGGCGAAGGCATCCGCAGCAAATCCCTCCAATAGATTGTCATCCAGGCCGGGAACGCCATTCTAACCAAATGGGAGATATCGGCATTAAATGTTGGAGTGTTTCTCCCGGGTGTTGGCGCCAATGTTTTGAACTGCTTCCTGTACAGCTCCTGCATATGCTTGTCTCCATATGTTCGCTCAAATGGGCAAAATATCCTCGGTGATCCTCCGGAATGCTCCGGAGGATGTCCAGCGCTTCCCCCCCCAGTGAGATAATCAGTGATGTTGCTTTCTCTTTTTCGCTCCATCCATTTGCGGAAGCGGCAGCATTAAATTTTAGCAAATAATTTGCCCACGATGACGCTCCGTCGTAGGCTGGCGGCTTGATTTGCGCAAGAGCTCTGAATGCCACTTGGGGGCCTTTATTTTCCTGTATGTCTGCCGTTGGAGTGGCTCCAACTCCAACCTTGGGCAAACCAGTCTCTGTGCTTTCCAGCCGGCGTCTTACATACTGCTCTACCTCGCCTATCTTTCTCTCCATTTCAGATTTTAACTCCTCTTGGACCTTTTTCATTTCTTCCTTAACCTGGTCTATTCCTTGAACCTGGTCTATTTCTTCTCGGACCTTATTTATCTCCCTTTTTATTTCTGCTCTCATTTCATCCTGGCCCCTCTCTATTTTGTCTTTTATTTCATCCTGGCCCATTTTTATTTCGTTCATTTCATCCCGGCTCTCCTTATTTAGTCTTTCATTTCATCTTTCATTTCGCTCTTCAAAAATGTCATCAGTTCCTCCATTTTCCGCGTTTGACTTCTGGTATTTATGGGCATACAACAAAACTGATACTATACTCTTACCTGTTTAGAGATTTTTATCCTACTTCTGACACCAAATGTAACGTTTTTCCCTCTAGACTAGCTCCTGCAACTAGTTTTAAGGGGGTTCGTATAGATAAAATACTCTAACCTTCAATATAGAAAACACCAATTTATTGTTATACACAATAAATTACAAAATACAACACCTAATAATAATTACTTCACAGTTTAAACCACCAAAGTTCACTTTGTTCACTTTTTATACACTTTCCACAAATGTACACTTCGTTTGTAACTGGAAACTCTGCAAAACTCTCTGCGGTCCCACTATTTATACCGGTGGAGAATCTTCTAGAATCTTCTCAATCCTTCCAGAAATAACTAGAGCGCGTCGCCAGCGCTTCCTAGCGGCCACTAAGAGAACTTGAGGTTCCTACTTCTTCTCCTAGATGGCACCACTGGCTTCGTTTCAATATATAAAATTTAATAAGCGAAATAATTGAAAGAAGAAAAAAAAACATACAGAAATAAAAAAAAATAATGAAAATTATTAAAGAAATACAATATGCAAAATATACTCAACTTTACCTTAAAGAAAACGGAATAGTTATAAAACTATAGAAAAGAAAAGTTTCTTAGTTTAGAAGAAAAGATAATAATCAGGAATAATATACAATTGAAATTTAACTCAAAATATTATTAGCAAATTATAAAAATTGTTAATACGAAACATAATTACCAATAAACGTTTTAAATGATTAGTTGCTAATTTAGATAGCTTAGGCAATTCAAATTTAACTTTATTTTTATAAATAGATTATATTTATTCAAAGAAAAATGTCAGTTAACGATATATAATAGTTCTCCTTTCTTTTTTTTACCATATTAAATAAATTCAGTTTTAATACAAATAATTAAACGTAATTTAATCGAAAACTGGTTACAAAAGAAAAGAGAATCCTAGTGAGTTTTAAGTAGAATATACATTTATATATTTTATTTCTAGTAAGAAAAGAAAATAATTATTGTTTCTTCTTTTTTTAACTCAATGTTTATTCTAACTGTTCGGAGACAATAAAGTTGTTTACGGCATGAACAGTAAGTTATGAAAAGTAATGAAAGCTTTGCTTCGTTATGTTACATAACTAAAATAAAATTATTAGATAAAGTAAAAAAAAATTTAAAATTTAATTGAATTCAATTTTTTTTTTTTTTTTTTTTTTTTACGATAACTATATTATTACTGGCAATAAGAATAATTTGACTAATGACAGATTTTCTTTTCTTTTTTTTCTTTACTTTTCCAACTCATAAAATTTTCATGTCCCTGTTCGGGCGCCAAAAATTATGACCTATTTGGGGTACGGGAACTCAAATTCGGGCGCCAGGTATTGTAAGAATACCTCGTAACAATTACGCGATTCCTAGTAGGCCATAATTAAGTAATATCTTTTCTTTCCTTAGAAGTTTAAAGAAGATAGACAAAATGGTTTACTAGCGTTACTCACTCTTTAATTCAGTAAGATGCAAATTTAATTCGTATACAGTACACTTATTAGATTGGTGGTAAGCTTACCGTTATTATATAACAGATATTGACTCATTTATTACACTGTTTTCTCGTCTGTAGCCACAAATTTATTTTAGAATAACTCTATTTACTTGACTCTATTTGACAGTGATTACTACAGCTCTCTGCGCGGTACGGGATGCTGAAAACCAACTTCTTATACTGGAACAAATTTAGTTCACGGCAAACAACATATACGGAGTACTGCACTTGTGAACGAAAAACCCTAGAGTGACTCTTTCATTATTATTTTTATGGAATATTATCCCATATAGTTCAAAGTCCCTTTTTGGAATTTTACCCAGCTGGTAATTCTTCTATTTAGGCAGCTTGCACTATCTGTTGGGTGAATTCGGTACTACCTCTTTCTTCTTTATAACACCACGTTATAAGATAGTTGCTCTGGATAGCAATTAGAGAAACTAATTAATTCAGAGTGTTCCATTACTTTGTAAAAAGATTCTTTAATTTGATCATTCCAAATATATTTAGCTTGAACGGAAAAGATTTCGACAGATTTTTAGAGATATTCTCAGCAATTCCAGGAATATTCAAACTTAGAACTCAAGCAAAATGATCATGTGTGGGAATTAAAGATTCAATCTCAAAACTATTATAAAACGGCATAAAAAATACATTAGTCCACACATGATCAATAACGTTGGAGCCCTGAGGGCCAATATAGGTAAATTAGGCAGGGGAGTCGTTTACACAACAACCGTATAGAATAAACATTCCATTTTCTTCCATTAATTCGGTTAATAATTTCCCTCTCCTATTTATTGTCGAATCTAGGGATTTTCTTACTGATAATAAAGGAGAATTTTTCACAAATTTCGTCACTTATTTCATTTAAATCCCCCTAACCATGAATTAAAATCTCCTTACAAAAGAAGTAGATCATTTTCATATTTATTTTGAATATCATTTAATACTTCATATACAGTTGAGAAATGACAATCAAACAATTTATTGGTTTCCACTGTATTTATACCAAAATTAGAAATATAATGTTAATTTGCAATCTAATAAAGCAAATCTGTTGTGAAACACCAGTTTTTCAAAATTGTAATTGACAAATTTTAGAGTTTGTATACCAAATTTGATGAAATTTGTTAAAGTTCCTCGAAAACTGAAAAAACTGTCCAGTAAAAACGCTCTTCCAGTTTACTAATTTTCTTGAAACTAGGAATTTTAGCCGTCTATTTATTTGTAATTAATTTTGTTTGGATGATAGAATTGTATAATCAACTATGATAGCACTTTAGAGAAAAACATAACCCCAACCCTCCCCCAAAAGTGCCCTTAAATGAATTATTCCTGGAGAAATGTATCAAATAAATGTTGTAGATTTTTGTATGTGTAGTTGATATATGAAGTTTGAAGAAAATTGTCGGAGCCATTTTTGAGAAAAGCGCAAGAAAGTAAGAAAACCAACTTGTAAAGTGGTACTTCCGGTTGAGGAATTTTGACAGATAACGTACTATCAGATCCCATGGTGATACGTAAACGGAATATCAGGTTTCAAGTTTCTGCAGTTTTTCATTTTTGAGCTATGCTGTAAATACATACATACACACGCACACACATACAGACCATTTGCTAAAAACCACTTTTTTCGACGATTACAATACTTCCTCTTACTAGGAATAAGAGAATGTAATAATATTAATAAAATTAAAGATTTATGAAGGACCGTTAAAACTTTTTCAGTGTGAGCATTTGAATGGAAGATAATCAAGTGAAGTTCTTTCATACCAGATTTATTTACCTACCAATAAATTTAAACTTTAAATATTTGAAGAAACAAATCATATAAATAAAATAATTTTATTTTTCATTGTTCCATGTATTTATTTTATAACTGAATTATGAATTATGATGGCACAACTTTTAACAATTTATTAACATCGGACCCTTTAAAAGTTATTTTTTTCTTGTGGTCAGAAAAGTGTAACTGTTATGAAAATTTGCACATTATAAGTTTATGTTAGAATTAGAATAGAAGCGGGGGGGGGGAGCCTCATTCCACTGCGACCTACAAATTGAGGTCTATTGTGGATCCCCTTAAGTTACAGAACAGCCCCCAGCTTTGCCCTCCTAATCAATCCTAGCAAAGCTGAGAGCGGCTCCGTCATGAAGCTTTCAGCTTCGGGATTGCCCGTCCCCAATTGAAGAAACCTAATCCTCGCCAGGCCGGCGCACTCACAAAGGATGTGCGCCGGGGTCTCCTCCTCTACCTTGCAGAATCGGCATACCGCACTATCCGCAAGTTGTAGGTGGTGCATGTGTCTATTCAGCCTACAATGCCCTGTTAGTAGACCCACAATTAACCTTATATCCCTTCGGGTCTGGCTCAGTAGGTCTTTGGTAAATTTAGGCAAATGTCTTTTAATGAAGAGCTTTGCCTGCCTCTGTCCTGGTGTTCCCTCCCACCAACGCAGACGCTGATCTTCTATCCACCCCCTGATAGAAGTTTGAATGAGGCTCCTGGACAAGCCGCAGAAGGGTTCGGGGCCTATAAAGGTATCCTGCGAGCCCTCCCTCGCTAGGGCATCCGCCCTCTCATTGCCCAGGAACCCCGCATGTCCCGGTACCCAGGCGAGTGTCAGTTTATTCCGAGTACCCACCTCGGTGAGGGCAAGTAGGCAGTCCCACACCAGTCTTGAGACTATTTGGTGTGAGGAAAGTGCCTTCAGGGCTGCCTGACTGTCGGAGTATATAGCCACTCTTCTACCCACTATCCTTTGCCTTATAATCTCCATAGCTCAGAGTTGTAACGCCACGACTTCAGCCTGAAAGACCGTGGCGTACTTCCCTAGGCTGGCCTTAATTTTAACTTTAGGCCTGCCCCCTAAGTTAAGCAGATTGTTATTGTAAAAATTTTGAAGAAATCGATCGTGCAGTTTTTCTTAAATGTATTGCTGAATAATTTACACTTAAAACAGAATTAGTATAAAGTCTTGGCATGTTTAAATTCTATATTTAGATAAGTAAACGGTGGATTGAAGTGGAATACCTAGTGTTGGAGATTAAAAGTAGGTACTTATACAAATTAATATTTTGGTATTACTGTGATAGACTGAGTCAGAGAAACATTATTTTATAACTTTAAAATTTAGGTTATGATCTGTGAGGGGTGCGAGGAATATCAAGTGCTCCACCCCAAGTAGTTATAGAAGCAATATAGGTTCGATTTATTATATGTTAGGCCAGTTGTCGTTAGGTATTCCCGTTAGGTAACTAGTAGTTTAACCCAATCAGTATAGTGTCCATCAGAGATAAGATAAAAGGTGCGAAGGACCTTAGATGTTGTGATCCTTTCAAATAACACACAAAAAATAAATAAATAAAATAAATAACTTTAAAATTTAATTTTATATATTATATAAAGTAGAATTAACTCTGGGAAGAAAAGAGAGCTTTCCATATTAGTTTTATGAAAACTGTATCCACAAAGGAAATGTTACAATTTTTTCAATACATTTCAATGATCAACTATTGCAAATCTGTTTGCTTTTATAGAGAACAATTGTTGACAGAATTTAATTATTAGAATAGTTTTAAGCCTTCCCTTAGTTTAAGAATATTCGAAAACAATTAAAATCTTTAGTTTATATATTATAAGAATAATTATTTAGTTTATTTATTATAATCATAGTTTATTCAATATTTAGATTTAGTTTCAGATAAGTGACGGTTAAAATAATCAGACTTTATAAAGTCTTTAGTTTAGTTTATTTTGTGGAGAAGTTTATTTGTTTTCTTTGTATTTATAATAAATTTATTTATTAATGATAAAGACATTATTGTTATTATTATATTAAAAAAAAAAAAGTAAATAAAATTAAAACAAATACATTTTGTAGGGAACTGATATTAGACTGTCCTTCAATTTTGTTAAGAATTAATTGGTCAATTAAATAACTTTTTTATATTTCAGTAGAATTTTTTTTTTTTTTAATATCTAGAGATTAGGGACTAACAGATAAAATATCTAAAATATGGAATTTGTTTTCATTGAGATTTTTAATTACCTCAAATAATTATGATTTCAATTTTACTTTCATTTGTTTTAGGCATTTTTACTGTAATATATTTATATTTTAAGTGGAAATACAGTTATTGGAAAAGTAGAAATGTACCATATATTCCACCAGTATTTCCATTTGGCAACATAAGTGATCTTGTCTTTTTAAGAAGAACTGTTGGTGAACTCTATAATGAATTTTATTGGTAAGTTTATTTATTTAATTTATTTTTTTTTTCTCATTTTGATAAAGAAAGTAGTGTAATGCATTCTTGTTATATTTTCAAAATTGAAATTAATATTAGGAAAAATAGGTATTTTGAAAATGATTGATTATTGTCTTCTGTTATTGTTGTGGTTGAGTCCGCAGAGCTGGAAAACATCAGAGATATTTTCTGTGATAGCCTGCTTTATTTTGAGGTCATTGACCGGTTCGACCGGGCGTTCTCCTACTAACAGGATGTGTTGAAAAACAAGAGTTTTAACACAAACTTGCACAGAGCAAAATCTGTTTATACACTATAGGTCTATTACTAATCTGTCGAGGCTGTACAAACTGATTTTACTCCGTACATGCCTGTGTTATCACACTGTTATCAAGACATCCTGATGATTGGCAAACGTCCGAAGCCGGTCGATGATCACATAGTGAAGCAGGCTATCATGGAAAATATCTCTGATTGTCTTCTGCATTGAAAGTATATGTGTGTTACCCATAATATGTGTATATTTCGCATTGAGGTCTTATTTTATCCAATTATACGTATGTTTAACTTATCAATTTTTCAAGAAATCTATCCTGATTGTCGAAAATTCAGCTTTATTGTACCCATTATCAAAGATGGCGATAACACTGATATAACTGACTGTAGGCCTATTACTATTTTAATCTACATTAGCTAATGTATTAGAATCTTTGTTAATTGATAAACGTAGACTTTTTTGAAGTTAAATCTACTGTTACTAATCTTTCAATGCTATATGCTGTTTTGGTGCAACATTTGTTACCCAATTGAATGAAATGTTGCGTTGTCACATTCATCGTAAATATTCTCGTTTTATTTGAATATAAGATGGTAGATTATTCGCTTCATAGACTTGCTTTTATTAAAGATCTTGGTATTGTCATGAATCCAAATCTAACCTTTCAAAAGCAACTTAAAATTGTTTGCAAGAAAGCCTCTAAGTTTCTTGAGTTTTATTTCTAGAATTACTAGAGATTTTCATGTTGTTTTTATTATAGTCAGTTTTTTCAATTTCATGTTGCGTCGCTATTCTATAATACAACTTTATTATCTGGTCTTATCACAAATGTTATATCTATAGATAAGAGAACATTCAGAAAAAATTAATAAAAACAAGTGGTGTTCGTTTCGGCTATGGCTACAATAACATTCCTTATAATCTAATTTATACAAAGTTGAACATTTCTTCGTTATAAGACAGACGTTTAATTACTGACATATCATTTCTGTACAAACTTTTAAATAATTGTAAAGACTGTCCATATCTTATAAATGAAATTTATTTCAACGCACTTTCTATTCAGACCAGACATAATAATCTATTTTTAGCAAAATTTGCACTGACCAATTATTTATATCCTTCACCTTTTCTAAGAATTTTAAGACATGCTAATTTCTTTAACATTGACCTGTTCATATACAACAGCTAAAAGGATTAGGAGAACAATTGGATTATCACAACTTGCTTTTATTTTATTTTGTTTGTTTTGTTTTGATGTTTGTTCCTTCTGTAACCTGGGTAATATGTTTAAAGGTTTTTTTTTTTTTTTTAATATAATACTTGTTTGCAAGGTTGTAATCGATATATTATGATGGTTGTTTTGGTAAAATATATGTTTGTTTATACATTTCTATTAAATGTATGTAGATTTAATTAAATACGTGTATGTATCATAGTATTTTTTCTTTGTTTTGTTTTTTATTTTATATCTTGGTTTATGTATTTATTATCTTTGTTTCGTATTTAAATTTTAGTTTTCTGTTCAATATTATTTATTATTTTATAATTATGACTAACAGCGCTGTTTGTGTACTTATTTAAAAAAGCCATTTATAAAAAAAGGCTCACGCGGGCATTTTCGTCCGCGAAACCGTAAACATTTACGATTTCGGCATATTCTTAGTATCCAAATTTTCTAACCATATCGTTATCGTTAATGAAAAAATAAAAAATAATTGACAATGAAAAATAAAAGAAAGAAAGAAAAAAACTAGTTGGCGAAGGAAAAACAAAGAAATTTGAATAGAAGTTTGTCTAGTTACTAGAAGGGCAGATATATAAAAGGAGTATTCATGACAAATGAACCTGATTAAAATGCATATTTATCTCCTAGAAAACAATATTTATTACATACAGTCTCTTAAATAATGTTTTTCTTTTTCTAATTGATTATCAGTTTGGATTTGCTGCAACCATTTTATTTAATTCATTATTTTTTTAAAACACTCTTTGATAAGTTTATTTGAAAATGTGAAAATAAAAACTAAAAAAAAAAATTAAAATTTGAATAAATAAGACTTACAACAAAGTGAATTAGAATTCACTTTGCCGCTTACCACCATTAACACCTCTTTGACTTGTTTTCTTTTTTAAGGTGATATTCACACTGTGACCTGAAATATCTATTGTCCCCCCCAAATACTTCTTAGTGCACTGCCGGCCTCCGAGCAATGTTCTCTAGCCATTGACAATGCTGCCCAACACCGAACAATGAGCTGCAGAAGCTCGTAAGAAGAGAAAATCTAACGGCCAGCATGCTGGAATCGAACCCAGTATCTCCGCATTGCTAGTCCAGCGCGCAACCTCTGAGCTAATACTTTCCCTTTTGACTTTCACGTTTATCGTTTATATCACTTTTTTTGATATAAACTTACAGTCGTTATTGGGAATCTTTGAAATAATAGCGCAAAGAGCAAATGAACTTTCAAGCATATTAATTGAAGAATCTTTTATTAAATTGACAGGTTATTGCTTAAAAAGGAACAGACATAGTGAGAGATGAATTTACTTCAGATTTAAAAAAAAATTATACATTAATGTAATTTTAAACTGCAAAATGATACCATCTCATCTGGAAAATCAGGAAAATTAATTAAATTATAAAATAAATGTTAAATTACAGCTTTTATATGCTAAAAAATAAGTTTCATGTCCAAAAATTTTATTCAAAAATACCTACCTAATATAAATTTGTTTGAGACGATTTTTTTAAATAAATTATGATTGTATAATAACTAAAAATTCTTATAGATTTCACTATTTACTACAGGGGAAGGGAATAGCTAAGCTAAGTGGACTCCCACGCTGAGGTCCCGGGTTCGAGGCCAGCTATACTGCCCTTAGATTTCTTCTTCCGAGTAGCCTCCACAGCTCACTGTCTGGTGATGGACCATGCTGTGTTGTCTTTAACGAGAGGACATTGTCCTGAGGCCGGTAGTGGACTGAAAAAGGTTCCGGACGTCAACGACCGTAGATGTTGACGCGCCTTAAATTAAAAAAAAAAAAAATTGCTACGTCTCTGTTAAATCTTTTTTTTAAATACTCTTTTTATTTTATGTTGTTCTGTACAATTGTTTGTTTTATATTTTATTTTTAATTAATTTTAGCTTCGTTAAGTTTAAGTTGTGTGCCATGTGCTTCTAGATTTTGAAATCTCTGTTTTATTTTTGTTGAGATTATTTTAAATGAGTGAATATTTATTTCGAATTTAAATTAGTAAAATTTAAAATTTGAAATCAATTTTAGAGGTACTTTACGATTTTTTTGTTTGTTTGTTTAGAGTTATTTATTTAATTTATACAGAATTATTAACTATATAAACCAGACAATTTCCTCCAGTTTATTTTTTTATAAGATTCAAATATTACACACTAAATTCAGAAATAATAATTAATTAAAGTTTAAAATAGTAGTATTAATGAAAGATTAGTAATATTGTTTAATTAATTATTGGTAATCTTTTATTAAACTAAACGCTGTAACATACTCTTTGTGTAGAGTACTAAACTTTATTGTATAGACGGCTGCTTAAAATTATAAATAATGTAAAATACTATAGATTTCGGATTGTTTTTTTTTTTTTCCAATGACTTCTACTATCGACATTTCTGTACAACAATTTATACAGAAACTTTTAAAGTGGACTTCAACGTTTCAACACAAACTTGAAGAACTTGACGCCGACGATATTTTAATCTATATGTACAAATTTTCTAGGAAATTCGAAGATAAGCCACTGGTTGGTTTCTATAAATTTGCACAGCCAATGTTGTTAATAAGAGATGATGAATTACTTAAAACGATTCTTGTAAAAGATTTCAACAGCTTCCATGATAATGATATTTTTGTTAGTGAAAGATTAGATCCGCTTCTAGCTTACAATCCATTTATTTTAAGAGGAGAGAGGTGAGTTTATTTACGTAATAGTATTTTTCAAGGTTATAATAATTATGTACATATTAATATTAATAGTTTTAATCTATACATATTATTATTATTATTATTTATTGTTTGCGGGGTAGAGACCAAGCCCTATGCTATCCATAGCAATATAGTTACCCCAAAGTTTGGGGGTAGCTCAAGGTAAGTATATTCTCAATGCACTGCCGGCTTAGCTTTGTGTATAAATGTCTCAAAAACGAATAATCATAGAAAGCACAAATTTGATATGCCTTTTAAATATCATAACGCTTCTTAC
The DNA here is from genome assembly GCA_011037195.1 of Triatoma infestans. NCBI lineage: Eukaryota > Metazoa > Arthropoda > Insecta > Hemiptera > Reduviidae > Triatoma > Triatoma infestans. Next base: position 15,335 of record JAAEAF010011120.1, read on the forward strand.
ACGAAGATTTCGGTCAAAAATTCATTAACTGGGTGTTCGAGTTTACTGATTTTTTTGAGGGAAGGGGCAATTTTATCAATAAAGGATCCAAGGATTTTCTTCAAATTTCGCTAACAATATAATAGGGTTGTTGAGGAGAGAAATTAGGTTTGATTAAATGAACGAGATATGCTGACACTAATATAATGTAGCTAAGTTTATACTAACTGCACTGGACTTTGTAGAATGAATGGTGAGAGTAGAGATATGACACGATGCGATGACTGGTGTACAGTTGTATGGTTGTATATGATAGATCTTTTAGATAGATTCCCACTGGCTTATATACACAGGTTCTCCCACTCTCGCCTACCTAAGTCAGAGAGTAGTCTCTGTTAACCATAGAGGGCCTCTCTTCTCTCTGGTGTGGTTGAATCCTCTTTCCTGTGGTGGGTGCTATTACAGCAACTGCACTTATAAACATCTTTCACTTTTATTTGACATATTTAAGGATAATTGATTTTTGCAGGGCTCTAGGAGACTGCAACATTCAAATTAACTTTAAAGGCGATTTCAGTAATTCTGCTAGCTCGGCCATCTATATAACATATAATATTAATATAACAGCTTTGCTTCAAAGATAGAATGTTTGTAGATAATCTGTGATTTTACAGAACTAGTTTCTGTCTGAAAATATCGGTATTTCTAAAAAAATGGCTTCATTGACTTTCTTTGCTGTGATAACTACATAGGTGTAAAACTATTAAGCAATCAGCTTATAGTGAGTTCATCTGTTCACAACTAACACAATTAATGTAAAATAGCACGTCATGATAAAATTATATTCTATTAAATATAAACCTATAATGTGTGCAACCTCGTCTGAAGCTGCCTAAACTACATTTTTTAGATACGAATATTTAGTTGAAAGAATGGGGCACTTTCCTAAACTTTTAGTAGAACTTTTGGAAATTATTTATTAACTTTCCTTGTGAAGAATAACTTTCCATTCTGTTGGAACAAATCTGCCACAAAGACATACATATTCCATTTTGTTTAGATGGAAAAAAATCCGAACATCTCACATTGGTACTTTGACACCGGCTAAATTAAAAGGAATGGTACCATTTACAGTTGATGTGTGCAAGAATTTGGTGACATTTCTTGAAAGTAAACTCTCATTTCCAATAGAAGTAAGTTTGTTTAATTATTTATAAATAAATATATATATATATTTCAAATTATTCAAATAATAACGAACCATAATTGCAGACAAGAGATCTATGTGCATCCTATGCTACAGATAATGTAGCTTCTTGCGCTTTTGGTCTACAATGTGATTCATTAATTAATCCAAACGCTGCATTCAGCAAAGTTACACGTCGTGTATTCGAAAGTGATAAACAAACAGGACTTGTCACAATGATGTCATGGTTTGTACCATCGTTGCTCAACTTTTTTAGGTTGGGATATATTATTTAATTTAGAAATATAAAACAAAAAATTATTATTTTTTTTGGTCAATAATATTTAACATTTTAAGTTGATAATTATAATTAATTAAATTGGGTCAAATTTCCAAAATTACAGAATGGTTAGTAAAGATGTATCTGATTATTTTATTCAGATTATAAAGGATACAATGCATTATCGTGAAACAAATGGTGTACAGCGAGATGATTTCCTACAACACATGATCAAAGCTTTAAAAGAAAATCGAAAAGGTAAGGTAATTAATTCTTTTTTTTATTTTTTATTTAAGGCGCATCAACATCTATGGTCAATAGCGCCCGGAGCCTTCTCAGTGCATGCCGGCTCAAGGAAACTGGCAAAAATAATAAATTATTCAGTATTTTTCAATAATTTGATCATTTCTTTTATACCGATATCCTCCATAAATCTGATGGTCATCTTTAGCCATAAGAGGTTTGATGTTATCATGCTTTGACGAAAAATCATCTCTGATAAATGATAATAAATTATTTACACAGTAATTACGATTTAATTATAAATACGGTCTATAAATACCTCTCTAGAACTGCTTCTACGTAGTTAGCACCGTTTCTGCTCTATTATCAATTACCTGCTAGACCCGATAATGTATAAAACCAGGTAATACATAAAATCATTATTGAACAGCTATAATTGAGTGCCTTGCATTGTTAATGCTTTTCTACAATGAAATCTGTTAGCATATGTAGCCTGTTTTTTACGAGACGGATAGTTCCGATCTCAGATGTTTTCCGGTCATTATTACCCAGAAGAATCTTAATCTGCCTCAGCCATGGGCCAATGCTTTTGTCTTCCTGTATTTCTGAACTCTTAGGAAAAAGTGTTCGCCTAACCTGCAAAGGAGTTCCGAACTATTGAAGCCTATTTTGCCGAGCATTTCCTTGGCAGTTTCGACCGTCACCATTGCCTTCCTCGCTAACGTGCTTTAGCATCCAGTATCTCTAGTGTTTCTTCTCCGGTTATGAAGTTCGCCAATGCATTCACAAACTAATTTTTGAACTGATAACCGAATACCTTATTTCTTTAATGGCAATATGGCTATCGGATAGCATCACAATCTTCTGCTCCGAATCATTGCTTCTCAAGATTGATCTGGACACATCTTTCAATTGTTTTTATTTCCGAAGATGGAAGATGCTACTAAGAAACTTATTAATAGATTTTGGATGTCCAGTTCTAGCTCTATACCCTGCAGAAGTCCTAGAGACCAAATTTGTGTTCCACCTAATGCAAATTATTCGTACTATTCGGAGCAAATTCATTGCTCCATTCTCTTCTTTTACTCACTTCACCAGGAGTTTCGTAAACGAATAATTATGTAGACATTGTATTTTTTTATTTCTAATTTTTATGGGACGACGCAAAGTTGCGCCTTTCAAAAGACATACTGAAAGTAAAAATAAATTTAAAAATCAGGAAAAAAGATTAAGCGAAGTGGAGTAACAGTTTATAAAAATGGCCTGTAAGAATTCGCTGGTGACTGGGTTGATTAACGCTTTATTTTTCATCCAACTGAAACAATAAATTTTACTTTTGTTAAGTTCATTAAACTGTCTGCAAATATCAGCATATTATGCCTTTATTAATAAAAATTATCATTTACAGATAATGATCACGTTGTAATAACAAGTCAATGTTTTGGTATGTTATTGGATGGATTTTTTACAACATCTATTGCTATGTCGTTTGTACTGTATGAATTAGCCATGCATCCAGAAATACAGAATAAACTTAGAAAAGAAATCCAATCGTTTGGTGAAAATATTACAGATTTTGATTATGATAAGGTGCAAATGTTGAACTATTTGGATATGGTCATTCATGGTATGTTGAGTTAAAAAGTATTTTGGTACATAAAAATTATCTACTAAATGTCTTGATCTCGTTAGTTTGATATTACATAATTTTAGAAAGTTTACGACTCCATCCGCCATTACAAACACTAACAAAAGTGTGTACCAAAAATACGGTATTATCCTGTAATGGAACTGATTATAAAGTGGACAAAGGTACACCTGTCGCTATACCAGTTAGTGCTATCCATATGGATGAAAAATACTATCCTAGACCAAAAGAATTTATACCAGAAAGATTTTCTGAAGAACAAAAGACTACAAGAGATCGATATTTATATCTAGCATTTGGTGAAGGACCAAGGATATGTTTAGGTGAATATTTTTGTAGTATATAGTTTTTTTTTAAAAATAGATTTTATATTTTTACTATTTGTATTGATATTATTACTTTGATTAATGACAGGCATGAAGTTTGCTATTTTGCAAATGAAATTAGGTTTAATAGCGATATTACTGAATTTTGGCTTGACTACCAAAGATAAGAAACCAATTGAATTAGATCCAAATAATTTACTATTTCATACAGCTAAAGGTGGACTATGGTTAATCTTCAACAAAATTTTTTGAAAATTATCAGCAATTCTGATGTTTTGTATATATTTTTTTTTTTAGAACGTCATAATTATTGTTAGTCAAGATTGAGTGTTATATCTTTAAGAATTTTTCACTTAATTAAGTAATTAAAAAGAATAAAATAGCAATTTTATATTATATTGTGACAATAAATACATATATTCATTTTATCATAAATTGGTGATCTATTATTGTTTCTAGATTTTGAAAAAATCATTTGACAAATTTTATATTGTATTCATAAAAATTTATAATGTTTTTCATTATATGTAATGAAGTTAAAATCTTAATAATCAACTTCCATTTATAGGTTGACCATCTGTCTTTATTTGATAAGGAGAAAGTACTAATTTGTTGCCGAGTACTGACATCTTCTATACTCATCATCCTTATTAAAAATTAAACCAAACCTAAGCGTAAATTCTAGCATTAAAAAGTTTATATCATTGGTAATAATCATTACTAAGGAGGTTATAAGGGATGTTAAATTAAAAAATGATAATATTTGAAAATAATAACGGATCTAGGAGATAGCCTTGTTTATGTCAATGTGTTTATAGCCACTATAGACACAAAAATTTGTAATACAGTTTTTAACTAAGATAACTAGGCCTAGGCTTAGAGTACAAACTAACAGAACCTACTTTTTCTCTGTATTTCCCTCTAATTTAATACAAGTTCAGGTAGTTCAAATACTGATATTTCAATATTGCCTACAAGGACCCGCATAGTTTTAATAAAAATCGGTCAAACAATAGTAACATTTCAGTTTTTTTGCGATTTTTTCTCGAAAATGGATACATTGATTTCCATTAAATTTTGTTTTTAAAGAATTATTTATATTTGTACATAAAGTCCCAAACATGTAGGTGTTACGTATTCTTGGGCTTTAAGTATGCTTTTTAAAAAAGATGAAACGGAATACATAATTTAGTTTCGATAGGAACTCAATAGATCTCTCCACGGTAAGGTGGAGTCTAGTTGGATCTCTCTATGGAGCCACATAGAGCGCTCTCACACTTAATTACTTATAAATCTCGTCACATAGAGCGCACACAGACACTTTTTACCATGAAATACAGGAGAGAAAGTGAAAGGAAACACGCGAGTACCACAGAGACGCAATACGGCAAGTAAGACGCTATCAACCAGAGACGCCCTTTTGTTCTAATCACCACTTTGTAACTTTCTTATCTTGCAGATACTTAACAGTAGGGCTGTATTTGAATACTTTTATTTAAAACATTATTTTTCCAGGTATTTTAAGAAAACCTGAGAAGAGCTACGCTAGGCTTTCCTTAATATCATTTCCGTATATTATGTGAATATATATATATATTTTTTTTAACAAAACATGGACATTAAATCCAATAACAAAAATAAAATTAAACAGGAATTACATGTTAATTAGTGGTGAACATATTTAAATTTCTACATTAAATATAAGAATAAAATAACAACATAATAAACTTTCTATATGTATATAAAAATTCAACATCCATGCTTGTGGCCGCAAAACCCGAAAAGTGGTCGATGGATTGACTTGAAATTTTTACACAGCCTTGCCTGACTTGTATTATGTATAGTAGTTTGTTGAGAGCAGCTTGCTAATATTTCTGGTGTGCCGAAATCTTGCGGAGAAGCCTGAGAAATCCCTTGAGTTATGTTTGGTGCCGTTGGGATTACACCAGCAGCGTTACTTGTAGTCTGGCGTTGTAAGGTGGTTTGAACGCGGGTTGAGACCCTTACTGTACCATCCGTTTTAGACTTAGTCATTCTTTGTTTCCGTTTTGGCGGTGAAACACCAGCTGAGACTGGTCGCTTAGTGCTTTGGTTAATTACAGCAGAAGCTGTTTCGTCCGAACTGAAAGTACATAAGAGAGATTATATATACTTTTTACTCCGAGGTTCCCACGGAAACGGGAAATTCCGAGCGTTTCGCGAGGTTGGCAGAAATAGACAAATGCAGACGCGTTGCGATCATGGCGTGCTCTGTGCCGAAGATATTCTGCGCAGAATACTACAAGAAACCCATGACCACGGCTTGGATTTCACAGAAGAAATGTACAATGAAGCACTAATCTTCATTGAGGATCTTTGCCTTGCAATGTGTGGCAAGTTTTAGAGTTTTAGTACCGAATAGGTCGATCAACGCAACATTCGAGAGAGAAATGCTCAGAGAACAATCATACATCAGAAATGACTTACAGCTATTCGTCCAAGAAAATACACTGCAACTCCTTCAAGAACAAAAGATAGCATTTGATACCATCATACAAGCTGTGACCAACCAATCCGGTGGATTTAATTTTTGGACGCTTCAGGTGGAACTGGAAAAACGTTCTTTATTTACTTAATCCTGGCTAAAATCGTTCAAATGGCTATATTGCGTTAGCACTTGCTTCTTCAGGTAATGCTGCTAGTTGGTGGAAGGGAGAACAACGCAACATTTCTAAAACATCAGGAATGGGAAAAGTTCTTCAGGCGTGCAAAATCATTGTATGGTATGAGTGTAGAATGGCTCACAAAAAGTCATTGAAAGACTTGCGAAATAATCAGGCTCCATTTGGTGGAGCGTTGGTGTTAATATCCATGACTTCAGGCAAACGCTTCCAGTGATACCTCGCTCAACACCAGCTGATAAATTGCATGTCTGCTTGAAATATTCAACTCTTTGGAGCACAGTAAAAAAAAAATTAATTTAACAAAATATGAGAGTTCACCTTCAAAACGATCGAACATCTGCCACATTTTCAAGACAATTACTCGAAGTCGGTAACAGTACTGCACCTACAAATCCAGCAACAGGAAAAATCACCTTACCATCTAATTTCTGAAACATTGTACATTTAAAAGAAGAATTAGTAGACAAGGTATTCCAAAGCATCAAAATAAATTATCCAGATCACGCATTCTAGCGGCTAAAAATGTCGACGTACTCGATATGGAACACATCATTCTAAACAGAGTCGCAGGTGAAACAGTGACATTCAAATCCATTGACTCCGTGATGGACCAAAGTGAAGTAGTGAGTTTTCCAACGGAATTTCTTAATTTACTCGATTACCGAATTACCGCCACACATTCTAAATTTCAAAATTGGGGTGACAATTATATTACTTTGAAACATCTATTAGCCAAAGTTATGCAATGGTACACGATTAGTAGTTAAAAAATTGATGAATAATCTATCTAATTGAAGCAACAATTCTCACTGGACCTCATAAAGGTGTAAACGTACTTTTTCCACGAATACCATTCATTCCGACGGATATGGCGTTCGAGGTTAAACGAGGACAATGCGCGGTTTGAATTTAGTAAACGGACAAACAAAAAATGTAGCTTTACAATAAAAAAAGACTTTCAGTTAAAAACATTTTTTCTTTCTTTCCTTTCAGTTCACAGCAACGCAAAATAGGGTATTTAAATTGAATGATTTGTTTTTTTGCTGAATCTATGTTAACTATAATACTTCTATTTACTTCCCTAATAATTAAAATCAGACTGAGCCACAGCTAAGCTTGGCCGGGTTTAGCTAGTATTAAAATAAACAAATAGGAACATTAAATAATATGTATTAAAGTATATAATTTTTACATATATTTATATTATGTATATACAATTAATAATCATAGATAACAAACTATAATATTGGTACATACAACAAATAATATTTTCAAATAAAATTTTTAAGGTCAAAATTTGCAGGTAGAATATGATTACAAAAGTCGAAGATAATTTGAATGTAAAGGTTGAGAGATTAACTACAAGTCTAAAATATTCTTGATAATAAATTGGAATTGATTTAATGACAAGTGAAAAAGATCATGTTGCTGCAAATGACTGTTTAGCAGATGTCATCAATCTTATTAAAGGAGAATGTAGGAGATAATTTGTAGGTTGTTAAGGAGTATACCAGGATTTTTGGGATTTGGTAATTTTTGGAGGGACTTAAAAATTAATTTTCCATAGGATATAAGGACAGTCTATGGTGTTGTGAATTGTTTTATATAGGTCTAGCAGATCGAGTTGGTTTTGTCGCTTTTCAAGAGGTACAAGTTTTAGAGACAACCTATTTCAATGTAATGTATGTTTTCTTTCAAGATATACTGTATGAAGGCAATTGTTCGGAAAAACTCTTTGAATTTTCTCAATACTTTTAATGCGTCCATTATATTGCGAACTCCAAACTGGGGAAAAATATTCTAAAATAGGTCAGACCAATGAGAGGTATAATCATTTTCTGAAACTTTTTGTGTTACGGAAAATAAAGCCTAATAATAGGAAACCTTTACCTATTATCTAGTTATGGTGGACATTAAAAGTGAACGATTCCAGAGTAGTAGACACCCAGATCTTTTAACTACTAAATGCTATTAATTTAACTAATTTTAACTATAAATGAAGGGTTTGGATATTTTGTAAAAGGTAATTAGTGAGCATTTCGATATATTTAATATTCAATTTATTTTCTAGTGACCAACCAAATAATTTACTGCATTTTGAAAGAGAGTGGTGTCTTGAATCCATTTTATAGGTTAATAAATTTTCAGATCATCCGTGAACATTATAATCTTAATCTATATAATATTAATAAGAATTAAATGTGTTGCTAAAATTTCGAATTTGAAAGAAATTCGGCTGACCAGAGGAAGTGCGATTCTACAGAACGTTATCTTTACAGTTTTCTACTATTTTTTTTCTAGCATTAAATCAATGGATTTCATTAAACTTCGTATACTGACTATAAGTAAAGAGATCTGTTATTTTTGTTTGTAGCCTTTTTCTTAGCAAATTTATTTTAGTGGATTTTGGAAACATCCCTCAAAAATGTCATTTAATTAAGTTTTTAGCTTTTCCCACCGATATTAATAATGAAGCCAATTTAACATTTACTAAAAATGATAAAATTTCAAGAAACTTTGTCAACAATTAATTAAATGTAAATTACAGTATGATAAAGTCGCATGAGTAATTTCAATTTTATGATAAAAAATAAAATAAAAACAAAACTGACTCTTGAAAATTTTGTATCTTATCTCGTCATTATTAAGCAGTAAATATATTTACATTCATTGTATAAAGGCATGTTTTTTTATCTCACTCTCAGCGTTAGAACAGAAATTAAACCATTAAAGAAGCAAAATAAATGTCGTATTTATAAACACATAATTGTGCTAGAGTATTATACATACCATTTAAATGAGATCGTCATGATTTAGAGGTCAAGATTTTTCTATTGCTTGAATACAAAGTCCACCTAATTATACTGAAACCAATAACTGAAATGATATTTTAATAAGGGGCTTTCTATAAGGGGTTGCGACAGTAAGGTTTTCGTCAAAATCATTCTACCATTGTGGAAAGTAGTAGTGCGCTGACTAGCAACGCAGAGGTCTCGGGTTCGATTTTATGGCATCTCAGGGCATGCTACCCTTAGATTTTCTCTTCCTAGAAACCTCTACAGCTCACTTTCCGGTGATTGGCAGTGCTGTTCATAGATAGAGAAGACTATTCGGAGGCCGGCAGTGCACTGAGAAAACTCCGAAGCACAATAGATCTTTCAGGCCGCAGTGCATATCCTCTTGAAAAAATAAAAAAAAGTGGACTCAAAGTCGAATGTAACTACGAGACTTAAATTGTAGCAAGAAGAGTGCTGAACAGGCATTTATAAAGTCTTTCGTTTATTTTATTTTGTGGAGAAGTTTATTTGTTTTCTTTGTATTTATAATAAATTTATTTATTATTGATAAAGACATTGTTATTATTATATTAAAAAAAAAGTAAATAAAATTAAAACAAATACATTTTGAGGGGAACTGATGTATAATAAGGGGGAGGGGATATTAGACTGTCCTTCAATTTTATTAAGAATTAATTGGGCAATTAAATAACTTTTTTATACTTCAGTAGAATCTTTTTTTTTAATATCTAGAGATTAGGGACCAACAGATAAAATATCTAAAATATGGAATTTGTTTTCATTGAGAAAGTTTTACCTCAAATAATTGTTTTCATTGATTTGTTTTCATTGATTTTTAATTACCTCAAATAATTATGTTTTCAATTTTACTTTCATTTGTTTTAGGCATTTTTACTGTAATATATTTATATTTTAAGTGGAAATACAGTTATTGGAAAAGTAGAAATGTACCATATATTTCACCAATATTTCCATTTGGCAACATAAGTGATCTTGTCTTTTTAAGAAGAACTGTTGGTGAACTCTATAATGAATTTTATTGGTAAGTTTATTTATTTAATTAATTTTTTTCTCATTTTGATAAAGAAAGTAGTGTAATGCATTCTTGTTATATTTTCAAAATTGAGATTAATATTAGGAAAAATAGGTATTTTGAAAATGATTGATTATTGTCTTTGTTATTGTTGTAGTTGGATCCGCAGAGCTGGAAAACATCAAAGATATTTTCTGTGATAGCCTGCTTTATTTTGAGGTCATCGACCGGCCGTTCTCCTACCATCAGGATGTCTGGAAAAGCCAGAGTTTTAACATAAACTTGCACAGAGCAAAATTTGTTTATACACTATAGGTCTATTACTAATCTGTCGAGGCTGTACAAACTGATTTTGTTCCGTAAAAGCCTATGTTATCACACTGTTATCAAGACTTTCTGATGATTGGCAAACTCCGAAACCGGTCGATGATCACAAAGTGAAGCAGGCTATCATGGAAAATATCTCTGATTGTCTTCAGCATTGAAAGTATATGTGTGTTACCCATAATATGTGTATATTTCGCATTGGGGTCTTATTTTATCCAATTATACATATGTTTAACTTATCAATTTTTCAAGAAATCCATCCTGATTGTCGAAAATTCAGCTTTATTGTACCCATTGTCAAAGATGGCGATAACACTGATATAACTGACCGTAGGCCTATTAATATTTAGTCTACATTAGCTAAAGTATTTGAATCTTTGTTAATTTATAAACGTAGACTTTTTTTAAACTAAATCTACTGTTACAAATCTTTCAATGCTATATGCTGTTTTGGTGCAACATTTGTTACCCAATTGAATGAAATGTTGCGTTGTCACTTTTCATCGTAAATATTCTCGTTTTATTTGAATATAAGATGGCAGATCATTAGCTCCATAGACCTGCTTATATGAAAGATCTTGGTATTGTCATGAATCCAAATCTAACCTTTCAAAACCAACTTAAAATGTTTTGTAAGAAAGCCTCTAAGTTTCTTGGGTTTTATTTCTAGAATTACTAGAGATTTCCATGTTGTTTCTATTATAGTCAGTCTTTTAAATTTCATGGTGCGTCCTATTCTAAAATACAACTTTATTATCTGGTCTTATCGCAAATGTTATATCTATAGATAAGAGTACATTCAGAAAAGATTAATAAAAACAAGTGATATTCATTTAGGCTATGGCTACAATAACATTCCTTACAATCTAATTTATATAAAGTTGAACATTTCTTCGTTATAAAACAGACGTTTAATTAGTGACATATCATTTCTGTACAAACTTTTAAATAATTGTAAAGACTGTCCATATCTTATAAATGAAATTTATTTCAACGCACCTTCTATTCAGACCAGACATAATAATCTAACTTTGCACAAACCAATTATTTATATCATTCACCTTTTCTTAAAATTTTAAGACATGCTAATTTCTGTAACATTGACTTATTCATATACAATAGCTAGCTAAAAGGATTAGGAGAACAACTGGATTATCACAACTTGCTTTTATTTTATTTTGTTTGTTTTGTTTTAATGTTTGTTCCTTCTGTAACCTGGGTAATATGTTTAAAGGTTTTTTTGAATATAATAATTGTTTGCAAGGTTGTGTAGTGGAATCAATTGTCGTATGATCGGATCCCACCGTGATACCACCAGATTTAGTGGAATTGTTTATTGTGATTCCTGAGGTATGTAATAAATGCCTTGAAGAGAGCGGAAGTTAGTTTGGAGATTTTTGGAAGTTAGAGCTCGAATTACTAACACTGAATTTATAAAAAAATAGTCTATATTTTTACAGTAATTTAAATGTGAGAAATGGTAACTATTAACATGAAATACTTAGATAATTTATAGTTAAAATAACAAATAATTTAAGATGATTAAAATAAATAAACTAAGATGCACAATTATGAAAATAAGTATAAGTAAAACCTGTATAGGGACGCGGAACTGCTGCTCGTATAACGATGTACTCGTATATAATAATCTACCGACGTGCTCGTGTATAATGATCCAATGACGTACTCGTGTATAATAATCTAATGACGTACTCGTGTATAATGATCTACTGAAATGC
>JAAEAF010011121.1:0-21392 GCA_011037195.1 Triatoma infestans
GGAGGAGATAAAATGGAGTGGGAAGGAACTTTTTTAATTTGTATAGTAGTCTTGGGTGGTGGGCCAAACTCTGTCGAAAGCCTGAGCCACATCCAGGAAGAGATCCAGGTATTTTTTGTTCTCCAGAGCAGACGAAATAGTGTCAACTACTCTGAGGGGTTGTTGGATTGTGGAATGATGAGTGTGGAAACCAAATTGATGAGGAGGGATCATATTCTGGGATACAGGATAGGAATTAGCCGTTTAAGGAGTATTTTTTCTAGGACTTTGGATAACATGGGAAGAAGGCTAATAAGTCTTTAAGAAGATAACTCGCTGGGAGGTTTAACGGGTTTGGGGATAAGGATAATTAAGGAATACTTCCATTGGATGGGAAAGTGAGCGGTACGAAGGGTAGAATTGAAAATTATCGTAAGGAAAATAATGGCCTTCCTAGGAAGATGGCGGAGTATATTGGATGTAATGAGACCGTGTCCAGGTGCTTTTTTCCGAGGAAGATGTTCAATAAGAGATTCTACCTCTGATGGAAGTATAGGTTTAGAAGGAAGGTGGAGAGGAAGTGGAATATCAGGTTTTCAAGAACATGTTTACTGTGGGTAGGATCTAGGACTGTTGTTTAGCAGTTATTAGATTTCGGATATTATGAGGCAGATTAGGTTTAGGTGAAAGATGATTTTTATGACGATAGGAGCAGGATTGTTGGGGTGCTTATTGAATGGAATTAGTGAAGAGCTAAAGAGCTTGCTCAACTTCACTGGCGGTTTTGAGGGAGATTTATTGCATTTTCTAACTTATGTTGGAAGAGATCCCAGTTGATCGGGCCTTCAATCAAAGATGGTTTAGGAAATTTAGGGATGGTAATTATGCTAAGGTAAGGAGTACTGAAGAATGGTCAGAGGATAAATCATTCAAGGTTTGTGTGGTTGAAAAAATGGCTCCTACACCAGAAGCAACAAAGGAGTCTACTAAATCTAGGATACGGTTGGGATCAGAAGGCCAATATGTAGGGAATCAGGGGACTTAAAGGAATAAATATAGAAAAGGATGACATTGTTAAGGAGACGCCCACGAGAGTTAGCGACCTTGCTGCCTCAGTGCGGGTGCTTAGCGTTGTAATCTCCGCCGGCAATAAAACGGGGACCGAGGGATTGGAACAAGGATCTGAACTGAGAGAAGTATATGGTGGCGGAAGGGGAACAGGTCACTGCTGACAAAGTTATAGGAAAAGGAAATAGTGATAGAGATATTGCTGTGACTTGAAAGGAATCTGTTGCTATGAGGGTGCGCTCGTGATGGGACAAGGAGTTGGAGGCTAGGATTGCAGAGCTACCTTGAGCTCTTTGTCCAGTATGGTTAGTTTTGTATGTCTTGTAGCCGGGCATGTAGAAGTAGTGATTGTCAGCCAAATGGGCTTCTGTAATTAGTGCTACGTCAATATTTCTGTCATTCAGTAATACTTGTAATTCTTGTCTGTGAGTTAGTACTCCGTTTGCGTCCCAGAGCAGAATTGTGAATGGTTTATGAGAAGGATTGTTTATCGGGTGATTTTAGGAACGAGCTCTGTTACGAGAGTACTGAGGAGGGAAATTAGAGGAGTAATAATGACTTGAAGTCATTAAGAAAGGACATAAAGTGGGATGTGATGTAAGGACGGAGTTAGCTGTAGAATATGTAGGAATAGGAAAACGATTGATTGGGGTAGGAGTAGGCTGGGATTGGAGTTGGCTTAATAGACGAAGGAACATTTTGGTCTATTGAGGGAGGTTTTTAATTGTGGCGCTGGCAATATAAGCATAGCTGTCTTTTTCTCTTCTTTGCGGATGTGATAAAGGAGTAACTGGACGAGGCTGAGTGACTGAAACAGAGACCTTTTCTTCCTTCTGGACAGAAGGCATGAGTTTAGAAACTAGTTTCATTTCTCTTTGATTCTGAAGTTCTTTATGAGTTGCGTTGCACAACCCTTATAGGTGGCTCGATGAGCACCGCCACATAGAGCGCAGGTGTCTGGTATGTTTAATGGTTTTATGCAATCAGATGATGGGTGTGGCCCAGCACAGCGGGCACACTTGAGGGGATGATTGCAGTAGGTTGTGGTGTCCTAATTCCTGGCACCTAGTGCACTGAACTATATTAGTTCTTCTTTGGGGTTCCTCTACACCAATTTTCGTTTAGAGAAGATAGCGAAGCTTGAAAATTTCCTGACTGGATTTGTCGTTTGTCAGGCCAACAAAAAACAATGGTAGAGGAGCCCTGGTAATACGCTGCAATACCTGGTGCACTCTAATGACTTTAAAGCCTTGGGCAGTAAGTTCGTTCTTTATTTCATCGGTAGTTGTTGTTTCATGTAACCCTCGGACTACCACACGAAAACTTTGTCTTCGCGTAATTGGTAGCAGTGAAAGTCCCGATCTTTCCCCTGCAAATATTCAACAGTCCATGAAGAGGCTTGCCAAACGGCAATTTGAATAGGGGGGGCGTGTGGTAAGCACGCCGCAGTTCCGGCTTTGGCTACCTAGGGCGCTAGTATCTGTAGCTTCCCCCTTTTTATCAAGATGCTGGGTCAACAGCGACTTTGCCCTCACGAGAAACGAAGAACTCTGACTTCTTGCAAGAAAGACGAGTGAGCTAGTCACTAGAGACTTAGACCAACACGTGAGGACATTTCTCACTTCCCTTAACTGAAACACATAATTCAATCCTAAAGTAATATTTTAAATTTGGAAAATAAATGAAAAAAAAAAAACAAAGAAAAAGTTAGACCAAAACCTCGGGGTTAATATATTTCAAGTAAATAATAAATTAAAAAAAAAAAAAAATCAAATTTACAGTCTAATAAAGTAATTTAAAATAATATATTTGATGAATATTTGGTATTGTGATTCATTTATTGTTTTCCTTGCATGTATTTTTTGCAAAAGAAAATTGTGAAAACTCTTGAGTGAAATCCTGAGGTATCTGATTCTACAACATATTTCAAGATAGGCTCTTAATTGTACACCTTAACACCAATTATAGTGAAATACTCCGAATGACTTGAATATGAACGTACTATTTAACTAAGTTACATTTTTGTATTCGTGAATCTACACATTCAATACACGAGCCACCACTGGTTATTTTTATGTTTTTTTTTATTTTTTATTTTTTATTTTAAATAAAAAAACTAAGGCGCAACAGCCCATTAAGGGCCAAAGCTTGCCAGACGGTGATTTGAATAGGGGGGCGTGTGGTAAGCACGCCGTTTAATTCCGCCCTTCGCTACCTAGGTCGCTACTAAATATAATTTCCCAGTTTTTATCACGATGCTGGGTCAACACTGACATCGCCCTTGCGGGAATTGAAGAACCCTGAATTCTCGCACGAAAGGCGAGTGCGCTAACCACTATACCAACGCGTGGGACGATTTTTTCTTTAATTTAACTCAAATAGCTTAAAATTATAGCAAAGTATTGTAATTCTTTTTGGTATGATAGGTAGTTCTTTTCGGATAAATCATCGAATATATTCTTCTTTTATTTCATTGCAAATAAAATGTTGAACATTGGAAACTTCATAAAGAATATTTTTCTTATTTTTAAATAATAAATTTATTTTAAACGTATTAACATATTGAATAATCATATAATCATCATTTATTTTATTTTTATGCACTTAATTATTTCTGATAAATATTGGCTAAATAATTAATAATTTGTTTTCCTGTCTTTGATTCTGACTGAATACGCCTTGGCAGTCTCTAATAATAAATTATATTCATATTCTAATTTCTAAAATTTCATATCAGTTTCAAACTTGTATCTTCTAATTGCTGCAGAGATTGCCGTCTCTATTGATATCATGGTATAAACACTTCCTATAAAAAGAAAAGAAGAAAAAAAAAATTGTTAAAAATGAATTAAGAATAACTAGAATATTACTAAGAATTTTAAATAGAAACTTTAGGATTATTATTATTTGGGGTGGGGGGTGGGCATCGACTGCCTTGGCCATTAGCGCCTCTTACACATTGTTCTTTCTCGATCCGTGGCCACACAAGCTGGGATGGTTCATGTTTATCCTATTTAGCATCCACACATAATGCCTCGTCCAGCAAAGTAAGGTGGAGCCGTAGGTCATGGGTCATGGTGATACTTTCCACACATCCCCTCCTATTCCATCAAGCCAGTCGACGAGGAGGAGTGTGGAATAGTTTGTGCCATCCCTTTATCTACTAGAGTTTGTACATTTAGGCAAAATCAAAAGCATTTTTATAGTTATTTATTGCATTATATCCATATTTTCAGCAAAATAACTAGTTAGTTATATAGCTTATTCTAAGGAGGCTATTTAATGAATAAGCTAATTGGGCCTGCCGTACTTTTAACAACTGTTCCTGCACAACCTATAAAGTTCTAATCCTAAATTTAACTACCTAAACCTAATGGGGTTGAAATACTTTTATAAATTTTCTTTCAATCCCGAAGTACAACCTAACGACAAACCTAATCTAACCATTCATAACAATATTCACACTAATAAATACATTCATACTAATAAATACATTCACGCTAATAAATACATTCATACCAATAAATACATTTTCGCCAATGAATACATTCGTACTAAACATTCGTACAAGGGGAGAGTACTCGATATTCCTTTCCTCTTTAAAATAACTAACCTAATTGGGTCAAGTACTCGATATTCCTTCACCCAGTTTGCTTCACCTTACTTAACTACAATCGAAATACTACTATATATATTAAAATTTTTTAGATACGTAAACAGCCTCCTTATGTAAGGAGAACCCTCTTGAAGAATAGCGCGTTTGTCATGTGGCAGGCCTGCTCTTTCCCTTTGTGTTTGCAGTGCCTGTCACCCTTCCAACATGTGCGCCACTGTTAGCCTTTCTCGGCAACGAGGGCACCTCGGCCTTCTTTCACATTAAGGAGGTACCCATGTGTCACGTGTGTATGACCAATCCTTAGCCTTGTCAGTATTACTGATTCATGCCGCGGGAAATTCTCAACTGTAGCACTTCGCACCCGTGGTTTGATATCTTTAAGTTTTTCATTTGTGCAATCCCACTGTGCTTGCCATTTTCTCCTTGAAATATATTTCATATACATTTGTAAATCAGTGGATCGCACGGGGATGACATTCTCAGTAGCTTTAGAGGCTGCTCGTTTGGCCGCCATTAGGATTATTATTATTATTATTATTATTTATTTTTGTATTAGGTATAAAACCTGTTGCAATGAATTCAGTAGTTTGTAACAGTATATCAGCACAAACCCTACAAATGAAATATAAACTGTACATATTGAGGTAATAAAACAAAAATTCTCTAAATGTAAGTTTGAAAAATTACAATAAATCAAAGAAATAAACAGAAAAAAAATTAGCTTTCAATAACAATAATAATGAGATTAAAATATAATATTTTATATATATACATCCATGGCAGATAGCCACACATACTTCTGGCAAAAATATAAATATTTAATAAAGTGTTTTATGTATAAAAGGGGTATATACTATATAAATAAACTGAGTTACTTTTTTTTTCACTGTTTTACCTATTAAAGGAATATATACAAAAGGAACTGCTAAGTTACAATTAATTTCTCATAATATACTGAAATTTATAATTTACAAGTTATCCAAAAGAGAGGATCTTAGTTTAAATATATTTTTCAAATAATTATAAATTCTAAACATATTTCGGTTGCTGAAATTATTGATTAAGTACAAAAGTTCTACATTAGGATTATTTGTTCTTACAATGTGAAGTGGCTGTCTAAATGCTTCATATGCGGGACAATCTATAAAAAGATGGATCAAAGTCTCTGGTTCGTTATGATTGCATATAGAGCAAGTAATTTTAGGTTTTATTATATATATTTCGTTGTTTATTTTAAATTTATAAATATAAGGCCCTGACAGTCTTATTTCAGAGAAAACCCTTATAACCCGGAAGGAAATAGTCTTATTTAAATATTGCTGAACAGTGTTATTTATTAGGTTTGAGCTTTACCAAAATATATTATATACATTACTAAATATTTTATTTAAATCAGTTGCAATCAGGTGTTGCTTATATCTTTCTAGAATTATTTTGACATTGGTCATAAGTAGGGAACGGATTCGTATGTATTTACATATTTTTTTCTAGGCAATTTACAGACGTTTTTCAACTAGAAGTATTCATACTGACACTTTTTAAGCCGTTTGAGTCTACTTTTATTTCACATATTTCCACATATTTAGATGTTATCGCATATTTATATATATTTGATCAAAATAAATAAATTTTTCTACATATTTAATCAAAATATATACATATTTTTTCATATTTTTCATTTTGGGCATATTTTCATAATTGGGAGGTGGTTGACAGGAACTGTGAACCACAGACTGTAGGGCTGTGAATCACAGTGGGTACAATGGTTATTGTAATTTACACAGAATGCTGCTAAACAGTGACGGGCACTTGTTAGTTCTTTGAAGTTGTCTGACGTTGTCTGTTCTTTCAGCTCGTTCGTTGAAGTGTCCAATTCACATCTCGAAGACGAAGCAGTAGCGATAAATACTGCCAAGTCTTTATTCGAGAAACCTAATTTAAGGAACGACCTTACATTCATTTCTGACAATTGCGTATTTCTTGCACAAGCCATTACCCAACTTGAGTCCCAAAGTGTTCGACTGACAGAAAACGTGTCCAACGTTAAAAAAGTCATCGAAAAGGTGGAAGGAATACCTGGGAGTAAGGGAGATCTGATCAGATCAAAACTGGTAGAAGTACTGAGCAAGAACAAAGGGTGGGAGACCATCTGCCAGATTTCTGATATTATCAGTGGAACAGAAGTCACCTCAGAACATCGTGTACCCTTTACAACCAACGAGATAACTTCTTTCAGCAAGGCACCTATAACATCTGTAGATGTTGAACGATCTTTTAGTCGTTACAAGTCCATCTTACGCCCAGATCGTCGTCACTTTACGTTCCAACATTTGAAATTTCATGTGGTTGCAAACAATTTCGAAGAGTGAAGTTTTCAAAATTGAAAATTTAACACATCTTTTTATAAATAGTAAAAATGTTCTTTGTTGTATAAATCATTATAACTTGTAAAAACAAATTATTTTGTTCCTAATAAATTATTATAAATTGTAAAAATGTTCTTTTCTTGTATAAATAATTATAACTTGCCCAAAAATCCATTTTCATAAAAAAAAATGTCCATTTTACTTAAATATTCCAGAAAATATTTTAAGAAAATCACATATTTTCCACATAATTGACGCAAATAAATGCATATTTTAATTAAATATTTGGCATTTTTAAATACATAAAAATCCGTTCCTTAGTCATAAGGGATAAACATTCCAAACTCCCTAGATCTACCAAATTTGCTTCCATTAAACACTCAACCATTTGTAAATACCAATTATATCTTACAATGTTTGAGTACGCTGTACTTAAGACGATCAACCTTTGTAAACAAATTTTAACATAATTATTGTCGTTTAACCCTTAGCAGGAAGTATAGGTCTCTCAGACCGCTAGAAAAATTTGCGTAAGTAATTTATAGGTTTGTCAGACCGTGTACTTCTTTTCAAGTAATTTTTTTTTTTTTAAGTTTGTTTTAAGTTTTTGTTTATTTTATTTTAAGTTATTGTACTGTCATTTTCCCCTAGACATAAAATGGCTTCTCAAGACATAAGTTTTTATCCAAGCGATCCTGACTATAATTCGAAAATTGAGGCATATTTACGAAAATTAGACGAGGAATCTGAAAATGAAAATGATGATGTATTAGGAGATATAATTTCCGATTCTGAAGACGACCCAGATTATGTAGGCAATGAGGAAGAATCTCACACCTCCAGCTGCGCAAGCAATGACGAGCTGGAAGAAGAGCCAAGCTCTGAATTAGCTAATGCGACACTTCAGCAGCATCTGCCTGAAAAATTGGTCGGTAAGTCCGGGTTTGAATGGAGATCAAAACAACCTTGCGCCGTGCAGCGAACACCTGCTCACAACATTATCAAAGGTTTGCCTGGCCTATTAGCACCCGCAAAGCTCTAGGTGAATGTGCATCAAGCGAGGAAATCTGGAATTTACTTTTTGATACCACCATCATAAAAGAAATAGTAAAGTGGACCAATGAGAAATTGGAATACTTTCATAACGCAGCAGAGTCCCATCAAAAATCAAATTTTCGACTTACTGATGAGCTTGAGATAAAAGCTTTGATAAGTGCGCTTATGTTAACGTCGATTTACAAATCGGGACGTGAAAACATATTTTCATAATTCAAAACAGGTCCCTGTGGGAGGCCTATTTTTCGTGCACTAATGTCTGCAAAGAGATTCCAAATTTTATTACTACCTTTGCGATTTGACAACTCCAACGACCGTAATGTTCGTAAGGAAACAGATCCAGCTGCCGCAATTTCTTTCATATTCAACAATTTCTTTAGAAACTGTCAAAAAGTTTCAAAAATTATGTTGTTAAAAGTAATGTTATTTGTTAAAAGTAATCAATCAATTCTTTATTGCTTTTAAGATAAATAACTTACAGCAAGGGTTGAGTCTTTTACAAAAAGATATTATATAAAGAAAAATTATAAAATAATACAGTACCAAAAGAGGCAAAAGAAGTACATTCTTCTTATGAATAATAACAATAAGAAATACAGAACCAAAATTATTAACTATGATAAGATCATTGTATCCAATGTAAAATAAAGAAAATAACTAATCAAGTTTGATTAAGTTCCTTAACTTTAATGACTTTTGTACATAATGAAAAAGATTATTGACTTCAGTATGAGACTCTATTACTAGTAGGTTAGATAGAGATTCATCATTTAATGGGTTTGAAATATGAATCGAGAGGTATAACTGTCTAAAGTGATTTAACGTGGGACAAAATAACAGGAAGTGACCTATGCTGTCATTATCAGATTTACATAAAGGGCATAACTGATCAGGATCAAATCTGTATGTTATATTATTAAGATAAATTCTACAAAACTTGTCACTAAACAATCTTAATTGGGCACATACTCTTAGCTTATTAATATGGCACTGTAGTGAAATATAAGGTTCTCCGAGTCCCAACGTACTTATATTTCTAAATACTCGATTATATGATGATGAGATTACCCTAGATACATCTTTAGATATCAAATTATTTTTAAATGACTCTAATAGACTTGGAAGAGAACGATACAGTAGCTGAGATCCTGGGCATTCCAGATGTCATCAGCTCCTATTTCTAACAAGTAAGCTCTGACCATATGACACCAGTTAAAAGGGATCTTACTATTTTCAAAAAGTTCTAGCAACCTGCAGTAACAGATTTTTGATAGCCGATCACTAGGCATTAATAGAAGTTTGAGCCACCATCTTAATAATTGTTTAAAAATTCTTAACTTCAAGTGAACTCTTCCTGTCTCTAATCGGACGTATGCGTCGGGCGTAGAACGTGGAAGGTGTAGAAGTGATTTCAAAATCTAATCTGTATCCTTTCAACTAATTCGTCATACGGAGCGGCCCAAACCTCGGATCCATACATCAGGACATTTGTGACTAGACTATCAAAGAGGTATATCTTGGATTGCCAAGTATCACTCTTAATTGAATTTAGAATATTTAGGACAATAGGTATAGAATGGGAGCTTTTAGTGACAAAATGGACTGCGAACGGGCAAATTTACCAGAAGACGAAAAGGGAATTCCTAGATAAATGAATGTCTTCTGAATTTCTAGGGCAGAGCCTTCGAAATAGAGGTCTTTAATATTTGAGATTTTCCCACTTTTTTTAAAAGGAACAATTACGGTTTTTTTATTATTAACTTTTAAACCATTTTCGCGACAATAATTTTCTAAAATTCTTAATTTCTTTTGAACGTCTTGCCAGGAATATCCAATAATAGCCAGATCGTCGGCGTATAAAAGCATGAGCAAGTCCCGCGAAGAATCAATGCCAATACCCTGCGCTCCGTTACAAGTGAAATACTCCACTAAATTTGCTATATAAATATTGAATAGTAATGAGCTTAATACTTCACCTTGCAGTACGCCAGATGAGACACCGATTTCCCGAGACTGCCCAGAGTTACCACTAATGAACATTCTCGCAGAATCGTATAACTGTTTAATAAGTCTAATGGCTTTTGCACTCATACCCACCTTGAATAGTTTCAACCAGAGGAGGTCGTGCGGCACAGAGTCGAAGGCACGTCTGAAGTCAACAAAAACAACATAAAGTTGTCTTTTATTTATTCTGAGTTGTAAATTTATCACGGAAGATAATGTAAAAATTGCGTCAACACAGCCGCGCCCCGCCCTGAACCCGCACTGCTCCTCAGGGATGACACCATTAGTCTCCGCCCATCGCGTTAATCTGTTGGACAACATCTGAGTTAATAGTTTAGTCAGTGTATTTATAAGGGCAATACCGCGGTAGTTTAGTGGGTCTTTAGGGTTCCCTTTTTTAAATACCATCTTCATTTTTAGGAGGCTCCACGACGTTGGGAATTTTTCCTCTAACCAAATTTTATTCATCAGATTAAGCAAATAGTGTGTCCAGTTATCAGGGAGATGTTTAAAATTCTTCGTTCGGGATATTGTCAGGGCCAGGTGTTTTATTTAATTTAGAGCGATCTATAGTTTCAAGGAGTTCATCTAATGAAAATTCAGCATCTATTAAGGGGTCATAAGTGCTAAAGTAGTATTCATCAATAATAATTATTTTCGGGGAGAGTAAATAGATGAGTAGAAAGTCATCCAATCGTGAATATTAATTTCATCGATTTCCACTTTTTGGCATTTACATTTACGTACAATAAGCCAAAAATCTTTAGAATTGCGAACATTTCTAAATGCGGATTGAATTTCGGCAGCATATTTCAATTTGGCATGTTTTATTAAGCCGTTGTATTCTTTTTTGGCTTCTAAGTATAATTTAGTTAAATCAGGGGAAAAATTATTTTTCTTGCATAACTTGATTAGCCTATTAATTTTTTTTTTAGACTCGAAACACTCGTTAGTAAACCAGTAATTTTTAAAATTAATAGGTTTGGAGGAAATCGGAGTAGTGCAAAGTATATTCGATATGGTTAACGATTCGGTTACAGAGTTAATGAAATTATTAGATAAAATATTTACATCATCGTTTGCCAAATAGATGTTATAAGAGGACGATAAGTTAGACTTTATATTCGTTCCATTTAAGTTAAAAAGTTTGTTAAAAGTAATGTTATTTTCATTAAATTTAAAAGTTTAATATTTCAATAGCCAAATAAAAATATTTTAATTGAGTTATGTTTATTCGAAGAAACCTTTAACATAGCGGTCTTCCAGACCTATACTTCCACATACGTTGCTGAAATACATACTTCTCGCCAAGGGTTAAGCAGCAAATTTTGTGTTAGCCAGCCTAACATTTGTTTTAGAATTTGAAACTTTAAATGAATTTGTTCAGTTTTCAGGCGTATTAAATGATTAGGAATACCTCTGGGCAGACATAATAGGCGTTTGAAAAAATTTACTTGAATTCTTTCTACTTGATCCAAATGTCTTAGACTCCATACAGGGGCACAGTAGAGTAAACAATTTTTCACCAAGCTTTAATACAAGCAGATTTTCGATTGCCAACTTTTGGAGTTACCATGTGAGAGGATTCCAATCGCACTTCCTACTGCTACATTTGCTTTTGCTATTGCTTTCTTACTCGCTTCATTGAATAGTCCTGATCTACTGAAAGTTATACCTAAGTATTCAAATTTCTTGACAATTTCTGTACTTCACTACCATAGTAAAATTTTCTTTGTTTTTTTTACGCTCACGGACATGACATAGTTTTAAAATTTTTGTTTTTTTAACATTTACTGTATGTCTGTTATTTTTACAATTTATAATTGCAGTAAATCTAATTTTTTATTGATATCCGTGTAACAATCTCCTAATATCAGCAGATCGCCGGCGAAGCTAAGAATACCTATCTCATTAGATCCAATGCCAAATGCATCATTAATCTTGAAAAAGCTGTCTATATCGCATATGAATAGGTTGAATAATAAAAGAACTTATATTTTCACATTGAAAAATTCCTTTAGAGATATTAAACGCTGAAGTCATATTGGAACCTGATTTAATTTTCACTGTAGCTAAAGAGTATAATTTACGAATTAGTCTTTTAGATCATTAAGGGTTAGGACCAATCTTCCTAATACTATGTCAATATCAATATTAGGTTTAAAATAAATAGAGCCAATAATTAATGGTGGAGATACATTAACAGAAATAAAAATCCACCATTGACATGAATCAACAACCTTAGTAATAAGATTTGTCTTACACATCGTTAATAAACCGTCGCTAGCTCGACCTTTACTTTTATTTTTATGTGTATTAACAGAATAGCAATTATAGTTGTTAAAAAATGAAGGTGGACTTTTAAATTGAGAAATTAACCATATTTCAGATAAACAGAGAATGTCAAATTCCATAAAACTATTATAATTGATGAGAAAATTATTAATTCTGTGCACATTCCAAAATGAAATGTTGAACGTTTTGTTACCAGACAGTGTGTGGTCGGTATCCTGAGATAAGGCTGAGTCAGCCGCCGTTGAAAGAATCTGTTGCTGCGATCGTTGCTATTCTGGGCTTGTAAAAACTATTTTACCTTTTTGTGTTTTGCTTCTCGACACCACTTTCTTCAAATAAGGAAGCTCCTGACTGAATTTTGAGGTACTTTTCTTTCACCACAATTCCTCTGAATTGATGATTTCTTCCTCTTACTTCTACCCTGGCTATTTTTTTTAGAAATGCTTCTTGTTTGCATCGCTCCATCTACAGCGCTTGTTCCTAACTCATCAGATGAAAAACACTCACTAAAGTTGTCTGTGTGAAGGAATTTCAATTGATTTCAAGTAAACGGCTGACCATCAACAATCAATTTGTCATTGACTTGAGGAAGGCTTTCTTCTTACTTTCTATTGCTCTCATCTTAAAAATTATTAATTCTTTCCTGACTTGAGGAATTGGAAGGTGTAAATCTTCGGATATAGATATATTTTGGCCTTTTAGTTTATAGCAATTTCGTAAGATTTCCACTTTTGTTCAAAATGAATTCAATTTGAATAAAACTGGACGAATACCTGCCTCAGAGTTTCCATTCTATCAATTCTTTTAATCCAATCAATTTCCTTTGTGGTGATATCAGTAAACAATTTATCTTTTATAATCGACATAACGCTTACCTCGAGTTGAGAAGTTGTTTCGTTTTCATTTTCACACAAATTGTAAATAATTAAATTTTAACTTACAAAAAAGTACGATATTGATAACTAATAAAGAAGTACGATTAAATTAATTAATTTGAAAGAGTGTATTTTTCCAACTGTGGTAAGGTAATTAACGCAAGATGTGAAAAAATTTCTTCTACAAGTACATATAACTTTTAAAAAAAAACACCGACAAAACACCATTTAAAAACTTAAAAATAAACAAGAGAACAGAAAGTACGTGTGTACAGCACGAGACACAGAACTGAACTCCGATTATTATTATTATTATCATTATTATTAATATTATTATTATTACTATTCATCATTTCTTCACATAAAACTCCAACGTTGCACTTGACCGCAGTCGGTGTCCTAGAAATTGAATGTAGCTATTCTACGCCAAATCGATGTAGAGTTCTGTTAATTCGAGAATCACTATCGTATTCCTTTCCTAAATTTGTTTTGGAATGCGACTTTCTTGATTGAATGTTTACAGTAAGTAGTAAGTTGCAACGCTTCCTTACTGTTAATTTTCCTTTCAATCTCCATACAAATTCCTCAACTAATGCCTAACTGCAACTTTAAAATTTAAAGTTGATCAACTGAAATGAAAAAAGTAAAACAAAACAAAAAAATGGTGGATAAAAACTCTCAGAAGCCGAGAAGGAAGCGAAAAGGTTTATCGACAGCTATTCGCCCATGTTAATACAGAATTATACCAACAAGTTCGTGGGCCTTAAGGATGCATGACTGTAGGCTTTTCCAGTACTCATTATAGACTTGAAACGCACATGAATCGCATACGCCTGACAACGAATAGCCTATGCAGGTTTTGTCAGAAAGAAGAAGAAATAGCACTGAAATATTGCGTCAGAGATTTTGCCTTTCCGGGGAGGAGAAACTGGCGTCTTTTAGCTTGACCTAGGAGTCTCATCTCCTTTTCCTTTGTATGCTGCCAATTAGGATTGAAGCCTAGACGTTCTCCACTGCACCAACACTTGACTGACATTCAATTTTACACTTTTCGCTACCCGCACAAAATAGCAAATTACGCCCGCCCGAGAAGCCTGAGGTTGATAGCCCTAAGCATAAACCCCCGCCTGAGGTATCCGCAGCTTGTTGCGCCTCAGAGACTGAAAATAAGCCTTTTGAGGGCCCGAGTAAGGGCACTGTAATCTTATCTACCGCCACTATCAATGTATTTGATAGATGGGGTAATTCTCATAGAGTCAGAGCTCTCCTAGATTCAGGAAGTCAATCTGATTTTATTACCCGCAAACGTTTTAAGAAACTGGGACTCTCTAAAACACGATTACATTCCTCAGTAAGTGGGATAGGAACGGTTAAACAGAATTTGCCATTCTCTTCGCTTCTAACATTTTCCTCGCGATTCGATTCGAATAAAAAATTCACAATTCGCCCGCTAATAATAAATAGTATTGCAGATGCTATTCCCACTTATGAAACACTTTCCTCTCGTCTGCATGAATTTAATCATTTACCTTTGGCAGATGTCAATGTAAAAGGATCTGAAGAAGTTGACATCCTATTGGGAGCCGGAATATTCACCCGTCTATTGATGAACAATATAATAAGTTCTTCACACACTTCTTTATCCGCCATTCAAACCGAACTCGGGTTTGTTGTTATGGGTAAAGTAGGTGAATCTGAACCCCCTAATTGTATTCAGGAGAACTACGCTATGTGTTGTATTTCGGACCAGTCTCCGCTTGAGGAGTTGGTTCATAAATTCTGGGAATTAGAAGATCTCCCTAAATCTAATTCAGCAGATTCAAGTGATGACGAATGTGAGAGAATGTTCTCTGAAACCGTTAATCGAGCTCCTAGTGGTCGATATTCAGTCTCGCTCCCTTTTAAACAGCCTTTTTCTACTTTCGGAAGTTCGTTAGCCCTCGCAAAAAAGAGATTTCTCAATTTAGAAAATAAATTAGCTTCCAACCCCGCCCTCAAGCAGGAATATCTCGATTTCATGAAAGACTATGAGCTGAAAGGACATATGACTCCTTCCGGTTTGGTAAACGAAGGTTATTATCTACCGCATCTAGCGGTAATACGCTCCGAGAGCGCTACAACACGCCTACGAGTTGTCTTTGACGCTAGTGCCAAAGCGATAAACAGTTTATCTAAATGATATCCTGCACACAGGTCCCAAATTACAACCGGATCTTATGGTGATCTTAATAGGTTTTCGTCTCTTCCCAATTGCCATTACTGCTGATATAAGACAAATGTATCGGCAAATTGATGTAAATCCTGAAGACAGAGCTGCACAGAAAATTTTATGGCGTTTCTCCCCGCAAGAGGAACTCCATTCTTGGACTTTAAATACAGTAACGTTCGGGGTACGACCAGCGCCCTTTTTGGCTTTAAGGGTAATAAAGCAGCTGATCGCAGATGAAGGCCGGAAATTCCCTATGGCCGCGGAAGTTAGTAATCGCGATCTATTCATGGACGATTTAGTCACAAGTGTCGAAACTGAGGAAACGGCATTGGAGCTTTATGGCCAACTCAGGAAGCTGTTCAGTGCAGGCTGTTTCGAACTGGTGAAATGGTCTAGTAATTCGGATGCCTTGCTAAGAATCATCCCCGAAGCGGATCAATACCCGCTCCCAGTCGGGTTTCAGTTTGAATCTTGCATAAAAATTTTAGGGCTACAGTGGACGGCGAATAATGATTCCCTTTCATTCAAAGTGCAAATTCCCCAAGGGCAGTGCACAAAAAGAAATGTTCTATCCGCACTCGCTAGAATATTTTACCCTCTCGGGCTATTGGCGCCTGTAACTTTCAAAGCTAAGTTACTAATTAAGGAAATGTGGCAATTAAAGCTAGATTGGGACGACGCACCCCCAGCAAAATTAATGAGAGTGTGGGATGAGTTCAAAGACCAAAGAAACTTTGTTCGCGACCTATCCAAAAATTGAACCCTTTCTTAAAGGATGGTCTGATAAGGGTGGGGGGTAGGCTCTCTAATTCCTCATTAGCCTATGATGTAAAACATCCTTTACTTCTTCCTAAAAGGGATCATTTTGTGCATTTATTAATTGAGCATGTTCATAAAGCTAATATGCATACATGCCCTAACTTGGTTCTTTCCATTCTCCGCCAAAAATATTGGATATTAGGAGGTCGGAACGCCGTTAGGATTGTCTTGAATAAGTGTAATTTTTGTTTTAAATTTAAACCACAACCGTGTGCCCCGCTTATGGGCTCCCTGCCTGCTGCTCGAGTGCAGCAAGCTAAACCATTCATGAATACTGGAGTTGATTATGCTGGTCCTTACTTAATATCCATGAGTAGGCGACGAGGGGTACGCCCCCAAAAGGCATATGTATGTCTGTTTGTGTGCTTAAGTGTAAAAGCGGTACACTTGGAGCTGGCCTCGAATTTGTCAACTCCAACTTTCCTGGACGCTTTTAAGAAATTCATTGCCCGCCGTGGTCCGTGTCATGTTATTTACTCTGACTGTGGGACCAACTTTATTGGGGCCAAAGCTAAGCTTGAAGAGTTATATACGCTTATACAAGGTAAGGACTACAATGACGCCTTGAATTCTGAGCTCTCCACTCGAGGTATTCATTGGAAGCTTAATCCCCCTTCTGCACCACATTTTGGAGGAATATGGGAGGCCAACATAAAAAGTGTAAAAACTCACTTGAAAAAAGTCATTGGCCAGCAAGAAGAGTCCTACGGCCAAGATTCTGTCCTACGAAGAGTTCAACACGATCCTTACCCAGGTTGAAGCTCTGTTGAATTCCAGACCTTTATCAGCCCTTAGCTTAGATCCTTCAGAACCTTCAGCTCTAACCCCCGCTCACTTTCTTCTACAGCATAACTTGACCGGTTTACCCTCCGCTCCCATAACAGAAATTCCCTTAAGTCGCCTGTCAAGATTCCAGCTTCTAGACAAAATGGTCCAAGATTTTTGGAAGCGCTGGCATGTAGAATATTTACACTCTTTACAAACTCGCCAAAAATGGACCGCCAATTCGCCTGCAGTAAAAAAGGGCACGATTGTGCTCATTAGAAATGAACACTCGCCCCCCATGACATGGCCCCTCGGTATAATAGAGGAGGTACACCCCGGACTAGACAATATAACACGAGTGGTTACTGTAAGAACTGCAAAGGGCTCCTATAGGAGACCGCTGGTAAAAATATGCCCGCTCCCTTTACAGTAGAATATTCATTTTTATTTTATATCCTTTTCTTTTTGTACATAATTATTCTTTTCTATCTTTCTCTGTGTTATTCCCCATCTTCCCGGGGGGGAGAATGTTTGGTTCTTTATATATATATGTTAATATATCCACTTATACTTATACATACTTATACCCGCTTTACGCGTGCTTAATTTCTAAAAGACGCCAATAGATAGTGCGAATATGCACCTTTCGTACTGGTCAATTACCCCTCCTTCTTAATTATCGTACGTAGAATTTTGAGTGAGTTCATCTCTTACGGTAGGAAGCGTCAGTGCACGGCAAATTACATACGCTATGAGTATTAGTAGAAAGTTGTAGTTGATTGCAAATCTATATTCGCCCGCAATTCCGCACCATCTTGCCGTGATTCACTGTTGTCAATTTCTCTCTGAGAGGTATCGCCCGCTACCTACATCTTCGCCCGCTAAGGAGACAGGTTGTGAACCAGGTAAATCCCAAATTCCTTCCTGTATACCTTTCGCCTATTCCTCTTCTCCTTCACCTAGATTCACATCCTGACCTACCGCGAGCAAGAGGACAAAAGGTAAGCTAATATACTTATAAGCTAATTATACCACATACGCATATATATATATATATATATATATTTTTTGTATTACAGAGAAACGCGGTCCACTTTAACCATATATATATATTTTTCGCATCATTTTATGGCCCGATTATATGTTTATTCTTATTACGAATAAGTAATATAATTGGCGCTAATGACCAGGCAGTCGATGCGCAAAAAAAAAAAAAAAAAAAAAAAAAAGTAATATAATTTGGGAAACATGTTTTGTTAAAGCTACCAATAATTTAATATAGATAGGGCCTGACAGTAACGGAAATATGTATAAGTATTACTAGCTAGATAAATTAACTAGCAAGTATTAGTTACTGTGGTTATTGTGGTTGGTTCCGCAGAGCTGGGAAGCATCAGAGATATTTTTCATGATTGCCTGCTTCTTTTGGTGGTCATCGACCGGTTTCGGGCGTTCGCCAATCATCAGGATGTTTTTGTCAAAAACTGTGTGAAAAAAATAGACTTGTACAGAGCAAATGTAGTTTACATACTGACTAGTCTTTTAAATGTATTTAAAAAACCAAAACTCTTAAACTAGGTCAATACTTAGGTCTTAAACTAGGTGTAGGTTAGTGATACCTGAATGGCTAAAAGGAACACGTGTTTGGGTTTGTAAAGGGGGCATATTTTCTTAAAATGGAAACATCCAACACGTGGAGGTCTAATCTTAAACTCCGTTGTAGGAGGGAGATTCACTTTATAATTAAGTATCTATACTATCTTATTATTCTGGTTATTTATTTATAACAGCGTGAAATAACACTGCGTCATCCGTGTGCTGCTGTGAAATTGTCACTGGCAAGAAAGGACAGATTATGAGTTATACGATCGTAAGATAGTATACGTAGATAAATAAATAATATTTTTTTTAAAATAAATGATTAAAATGAATAAACAATCAAACAATATATATGGGCAGGTTGTTTGATGACATTAAACAGATTTCGCATTTCATCCTTCAAAATTCACTCACGTCATCTACATACGCATGTATACCTAAATATGGGTTCTTTACATGCCTAAACTTAACAAATCTTAACTAGCCTAAGTGCAGACTTTTTCATAAGTATCTCATTGAAAAATATATATGAGTGTGTTAACCAACTTGAATGTATCGCACATTCCACATTGACATTTTTATTTTCCTCTCATGCATATTTTATTTACATAATATGTACACCTTATGGCAGTTATGGTTCGTATATACAGACTTAAGAACTATTAAAATCTATTTGGTTTTTTGACAAAGACACTGTTTAGATGAAAATATCCTGATAATGGGCGAACGCCCGAAACCGTTCGTGACCACCAAAAGAAGCAGAATATCATGGAAAATATCTCTGATGTATGAGTTACGCTTGGTTTCATAAGTAAAGAACAACTGAGCGTTTAATTAATGCAAATTTCTTTTTTTAACTCACTTGAACACAGTTTTGCAATGAATAAAAGCATTGCATTTTTTTCCATAAATGACTTGTGTGTATAAGTATAATGCTTGTGTATCAGACAATTTTATCTTCTCCGCTGTAGACTTAGAGCCTTGCAATGTGGTGAGACCCGTCTAATTCATATTACTTCCTCCGATGTTTTTTCCTTTGGTTACCAGTCGAAAACATAACTGACGCATGTTTCCGTTTGGGTGATTTCATTCTCCATCATGATCTTATATGATAATAAAAGTCTCTTAAATGAGCATTAAACAAAACATTAAACATTGCCTAGTATTATTAACTTTGTTTAGTATTATATATTTTTATTAATATATTGGTACTGTTTCTCTTTTCATCCACACTTGTTGCGGGATTTCATGATTGTAGAATTTTCGCTTCTATTTCTAGTTCCATGAGATCCCGATATCTGGTTCAAATCTCTCGAGAAGTCTCATCAGAAGATTTATAGTGTTCTTATGAGAAATATTCCTGTAGCAAGTGGCAAACCCTTTTTCTATAGACTAGCGAAATATCTCTCTGAGTTTGAATATGTTCCTGTTTGATTTCAGGTGATCGGAGTAGAAAACATATGATTCATCCCATTTGCTTCTGTAAGGTCTAAAGCTTAGATCTTTGGATACGAGCGACTTTATAATCCATAATGTCTGAACTAGCTCCCACGCTATATAAATCATTGTATGAATTGCTTTCAATATCAACGGCCATTGTTTCGAGTAATATTCGCCTGCATATACGAGTACAATGTTCAGTTTTTTTACAATTCCTACAGGTTTCATTCCAAGTAGATGAGCTTTCCCTTTTGTGGGTTAAATTGTAGAATAACTACCTCACTCACCTTTTTCATATTTATTGGCCTTGGAAAGATGATATTTTTCAGTATATGTCACAATATGTGGTCTAATATGATTGAATTTATTTAGTATTAGTTTTCACGCGTTGGTCTAGTGGCGTATAGCGCTCTCGTCTTTCGTGCGAGAATTCAGGGTTCGATTCCTGTGAGATCAAAGTTGGTGTTGACCCAGCAGCGTGATAAAAAGTGTAAAGCTACAGTTACTAGCGCCCTAGGTAGCGAAGGCCGGAAATAAACAGCGGTCTGCTTAGCATATGCCTTCTATTCAAATCACCATCTGGCAAGCCTTGGACCTTCATGGGCTGATGAGACAAAGGTTATAATAATTAACTTCAATAAAATAATATAAATATGAAAGTAATATTTAATAAAATAACACTTCAATAATAATTATTTTGAAATATAATTATAGAATTTTTTTCTATAAAAAACAAAAACACCAATACAACTAGGTTTGAAAGATAGTACTGGTTGCCATTTGTACTAATAGTGTCACCAAATACTAACGACGTTTTGTAAAAAATAAAATTTAGTTATTTTTTAATAAAATTTATGATTATTACTTTTTGAATTATTGGCAAATAAGGTAAAAAAAAAAAAAAAAAAAATTTTGTGTGAAACACTCACACGACTGTATTTTACTGCAATTTACAAGTTTGTAATTGTCATATTTGTCAAAATTTTTAAATTTTTACCAAATGTTTGTCCTTCAATTTTATATCAATGGGAGAATCTAAACGTAATAAAGTGACTTTTTTCGGAGGAAAACATAGCCTCCTCCCAAAACTTATTAAAATGAATTTTTCGGAACATAAACAGAAGTGACAGATCTCTATATCCGCACTTTAGTCCACCAAATTTAATGAAATTCGTTGGTGTTTTTATGGTAGAGAACCGCGAAAACTGAAAAACTATTGAACTACAATGACTGGAAGGACACATACTAAATTTAAAATTTTTAAAAAAGTATTATGGCTGGTGGATGAAATTACTTGGTAT
>JAAEAF010011122.1:0-53035 GCA_011037195.1 Triatoma infestans
ATCCCCTAAGATCATAGCACATCCATCAGGCCAAGCAAAGCGGAAAGTGGCTACGTGGCATCGGGATTGCTTGTTCCCTGTTGAAGAAACCTTGTCCTTATCAGACCAGCACATTCACAAAGGATTTATACCATGGTTTCCTCCTTGGCGTAGTAGAATCGTCATAACGCGTTATCTGCAAGTAGTAACTGGTGCATGTGCGTATTCAGCCTACAATGCCCCGTTAATAGATCCACTATTAAAAGGCTTTATGACTCTTCGGCTATGGCTAGTATAGCACCTTGGTAAATTTAGATAAATGGCTTTTAATAAAGAATTTAGCCTGCCCTTGCCTTAGTGTATTTTTCCACCATTGTAGACGCTGGTCTTCTATCCAATCCTTGGTAGAAGCTTGAATCAGGCTCCTAGATAACCCGCAGAAGGTTCGGGACCTATAAAGGTATCCTTCGAGCCATCCCTCGCTAGGGCGTCCGCCCTTTCGTTGCCAACGACCCCGCATGTCCTGGCACGAAAAATGTAAATTATTTTGAGCATTCACCTCGGTTAGGGCAGTTAGACAGTCCCCCATACCAGTCTTGCTTGAGACTATTTAGTGTGACTATTTGGAAAGTGCCTTCAAGGCTGCAGCACATCGGAGTATATGGCCACTCATCTCCCTCCAATCCTTGCCTTATAATCTCCTTAGCGCAGAGTTGTTATGCCACAACCTTGGCCAACTTTAGGCCTAGTCCCATGGACCACAGCTCCGATTTCATTCGGAGTTTTGGAGCCGTCCGTATACCAGACCGAGTTCTAGGAGCAGAGGAGGATCCTACCCCATTCACCCCTGTTCAGTATAACAATGTTGTGGAACTTCCTTTCAAAATGAAACTTAGGAACCATCCTGACAGTTGGCACACCAAGTAAATCGTCAGCCTTAACTCTCTCTGGTTATCTCTGGTTAACAAAATCGTGCCTAGAGGTTATACGTGGTGGCGGCCCCTGCAGGACCCTATGAATTCCCATCTGGCCTCGCATTGGATGAGAATGTGTAGCGGTGGTACCTGATTAGGCAGTATACGTAAAGTTTATGGAAAATCGTTAGATTGATAAAAACTGGAAAAAAAAGCAGCTAAGTCGCACTTCCCCCAGTTGGATGAATTTTGTCCAGAACTTTCGTGTCAGATGCGATGGTTATCTGAACAGAATATCAAATTTGAGCTTCATGATTGATAGTTTTCGTTTTTGAGATATTTCGTTTATATATACACACACACGCACGGTATTCCGGAGGTTTTTTTATGAAAACTCAATTTCGAAAATTTAATATGACCACAGTACTTCCTCTTGTTTACCCGGCAGTAAGAAAAACAAAAAATGTTTCAAATATAGTTGTTTTTAGAAAATTGGGAAAACTAAAAAAAATCCATTTAAGTAACCATGGGTATTTTCAAAATGACTAATTTTGACCAAAACCTTACTGTCAGATCGTCTGATGGTCTTTGAACTTGAGGAACAAGTATAAGTTTAGTAGAAGGAAAGGTAATAAAATCAATATTGCATATTTGTAAATTTACATAAAAATAATAGGGAATTTGAAAACTCCTGCAGTTAGTCTTGTGAAATTCTTTTTTACATAGATTCCGAATTAGATTATTTTATGATATCCGTGTCTCACTGCAATAATTTTATTACTCTTCACGAGTCTTTTTAAATTAATTGTCTATAAATTATTACTTTTATTGAACCAGATATGGTTTGTTTATTTATTGGGCTAAAAAAAAAAGTGAGAACAGAATATAGGACACTAAAATACTATTTTAAGTATTGACAATTCTACGAACCAAATATTTGATCCATTGTTAATATAGCTTGTAGAGTTCAAGATCGATTATCCTACTACAATGTTTGAAATGATCAATAAATAATGTTATTTTCTTAGTAATTTGCTTATAAATAATTAATCAGATTTCTTTCCGGTAGAGAACACTTTGGTTTTTTCAATGTTACCAGGACAATATATTTATATATAAGTGCGTAAAGAAAGGTTGTCGGTCAATATCGTAATGTTCTTCATTCTACAGTGTAGAACTTTTCCGGATTGACAGTTTACTGGGAATATTTTTCCTAATATTTTTCTCTCTTCCGAGCCATTTCATCCGGGATATCTTTACTCTCTTATCATTAAGCCCAGTAAGAAACTCAATTCTTGATTGGACTTATTCTGTATCTCGGAATGGTCATCTATTTTCTAATTTTTCATTCGCTCTACATTTTTACTTTCTCTTATTTTTTGATACCACCAATTGTTAACGAGATTTTTCTGGCTTTCATTGGACTTGGGACCTCCTTACCCCTAGTAAAAGGAAGTATTGCGATCGTGCCAGATTTTCGAAATTGAGTTTTTACCAAGAAATACATGTTTTTGGGTCCTCTGAATACGACAAAGATGTTTTTAACGAATGTCTGTGTGTGTGTTTTAACAGAATATCTCAAAAACGAAAAGTCACAGGAAGCTTCAAACTTGTTTTTTTTTTTCACTTTTCATTTTTCGAAAACTGCTCCACCAATTTTATTAAACTTCATATTTTACTATCTACACACACACTCTTTAATTTGAAATCTTTTTCCCGTGAAAATGGATTTGTTGGGGCTTCTGGGGGGAGGGGGGGAGGACAGTAGGCGCTATACTTCCCTCTAAAGTACCATTTCTGTATAATATATGGTTTCACTAAGTACATAATATATACGAGGCATGTCCAGAAAGTAAGTGTACAAAATCTCACGGCCGGAGGGGGATTTTGTTTTCGACATGTTGGCTACACTATCGTGTAGCCTGATTCCTCCCCTCCGCAACGAGACGCGTATATATAAATACACATTAGAAGCATTCATAGAATTCCAAATTTGAAGATAATAGGTTTACTGAAGATGCGATTTGGTTTTTGAGTTTTTTTTTGGAATTTTCTCAAAATGGTTATAACGATTTTAAACTTAGAAAGAGGATTTGCTGCTGCCTAGATAGATATCACTTTTCATTTTCAAATTTGAAAATTGAAACATTTTTCTGAAAAAATTGATTTTAGAGGGATATTTGAGGTCTGTCGTCAGTTAGTTTAGATCTAATTTTGCACAAGCTTTTCCATGGTTTTGTCATTGAGCGCTCCACATAAGGCCGCTCTGGTTAAATACCAGCCTCCATTTTTATGGCCAGCCCGACTAAAAATGGTAAAGTTGCCATTTTAAAGAAGATTTCTGGATTAACGGTACATCTCTGGGGGTTCCGTGGGTTCCAAATAAAAACGATAAAGCACTCACACTAGTTGACTAAATGTTTATTAACTAAAGAAAATTTGACACGATTATTAACTAAAAAATATAAAGATACATTTTTATTCATACAGAATATCCAGAAGTTAGCTATAAACATTTTAATGCCATTCCGAACAATGTATTTAAGCGAACAAACTATAGAAACAAATTAAATGTGACTGCAGATAACATCAATAGAGAGCTAGATTTCGACAGTTTGTGTAAAAAATTGCAAGTACACCCCAGTCACTAAATATAGTGTGATGGTATGTGAAACCTCTGGAGCACGAGTTAATGCTATCAATGAATAAATTACATTACATTAATTTTATGTTGAAATTTTTTTAATAAAAAATACAATACTTTTCTCTAATTGTCCTTACATAATAAAGTACCTATAACATGTTGATTTACTTTAAATATTATGTGAAGGGTGGGGTGGGGTTCCTCGAAAAACCTTATTAGTTCCAAGGGTTTCGTGAGTCGACAAAGTTTGAAGACCACTGAATTAGAATAAGGGGTGTGAGTGTTTCACACCAGATTTTTCAGACTTTAATCTAGTTTTGGGAGGGGTGGATAAAGCATTTATTAATTATTTATGTACGGTTGGAGTATTTCAGCTTTATATTAAACACCGTCCAAAGGACAAGGTCGGATTTATTTATAATATCTAACAGAATTTGCATCCAGTGACTTTATAGTAAACTCGGGGCGTATTTATATTCTGAAGAGAAATTTAATATTCTGCTGATAGAAGATGTGGAAGCCTCTAATTTTCTTAGTTTATTCCAAATAAAGCTGAACTTTAGCATTTTCGAAAATTGTGAACTATGGACATGCAAGAAGTCGATAATCATTTTCAGAGTAGAGTATAAGAGCAAATACTTGTAAAATTATAATAGTGAGAGTTGTTTTTCTAGATAAAATATAATGCGAAAACATACCAGCGGGAGAAACAAAGGGGGTGTGCTATATTCCTCAGCTGGGGGTGGTATCTGTGCTATTATAGTAGACTGCAGTAGAGTCAGAGTTATAAGGTCCGGGGGTTCTCGCTTTAATACTAGTAGTATACTGGAAAGTATGGCGCATGGCACGGCAGAAGCATCATCTTCTGGTGGCCAACAAAGACCAGTCGACTGGGGGGCCATGGGCCATCTATTTATACGACTCGCGCGTACCTCCCGCCCATTGATTAGGAGGTTTTCGTCCGAATTTATTGATAAGGCAAGTTTGTTTATTGCAAATATAAAACAGTAGTTATTGTAGATTTATTTATTTGTAGTTAATATTTGTTTATTCAGACTAATAAATATTAGGAACATTTCGCAGTTCATAGTTAAAAAATAAGTAAAAGAAACTTATTTAAAGCATCTTTGATTATATGATAAGGTATTTCTTTGTAAAACGAGCTTTGGTTACTTGAATTAAATGGCAAACACTTGAATCCAAATTTTTGTATTGAATTCGTTGATTATTTTTTTTTGGATTCATTTTTACTTTTTAAAATTCACTTTCAACATATTACTTTTTTTTTCATTTTAAGTTGATTATCTTATTGCGAAATTCTCTCAAGTCAACTGTAGTACTTTATTTCTGCTTGTTTATTATAATTGATTATCTCAAGTTTTTTTCCTATACACTTCACATTCAGTAATGTAGCTCATATTTTTGACGAAAAAAAAAAATCTGATGTGAAACACTTAAACAATTTTTATTTACTGCATTTTTCATAGTTTATACGGCCATTATCTTGTTACAATTTCACATATAATTGAAAGTAGGTATCTGAACTGGTATTTTAGAGGAAAGCCTACGACACACATACCCCAGAATTACCCCCTTAAATGAATTTTCCCACAAAACAAATTTGTATCAAATAACAGTTGTAGCTCCATTATATGATGAGTAGTTGATATATGTAAGTTTAAAAAAAAAAAATCTATTTTGTCCAAAAGCTTACTTTGTCGCATCCCCTAAACGAAATACCAAGTTTCAACTTTCTGCGATTTTCCGTTTTGAGTTATGTCTACCCCGGACATACGCACACCTGAGAAAGACAAAAAGAGAAAGAGATACCAATTTTTAAAAACCACTTAGAGCAATAAAAAAAAAAAATTATAATAAAGCCGTTTAATTGATTAAGTACATAATATTTACTTATCTTGTTTATTTTAGTCATTACATTTTTTATTAAATTAAATTATAGTAATTATATGGTGTGCTAAATACCTTATTTTACGAGAATATATGTGAGGATTTTGTGTGGAAATTTGCGTGTACAAAACGAACGTTTCGTGTAGAAGTCTTCCAACAATACGGTTTAAGAGGGAAAGGTTTTTTTTAAATATGTATTAATATTATTATTTACCATACATATAGTATAATATGTATTTGAAATTAATCCGCTTTTCATAAATATTGTTTGTAATACATATGATGAAATCATTTATTATGTTAAAAACTTCTTTTTTTAAAAACTAAAAAATAAAAAGACATGTGTTTTACTTAAAATAGTGATTTAAGCGAAATTAATAGTATAAGAAAAGGAAAGTATTATTATTAGAAAGCTAGCGTGCTTCCTCTCTAGGCCAGAGTTTAAATCGATCGTGATACAGGGTTGAACCGAGGAAAAATAGTATACACGGATTACTACTTTTAACAGGCAAGTTGCCTCTATTCTGTGAGTCATTTTGTACCAATCACCACTAGTTACTTGGAATTGTTTATCTTTACATTATAAAAAGGTCAACACAAAACAAAATAATATAGTAATAATCTGTTACGAAATAATCTCAACACAACTGCTCCTAATGTAATTCTTCACAATGCTAGTTGACACATTGTCAACAAATATGTAATTTATTACCTTGAATGACATCCTCCTACAGGGCAACGTTATGTTGTCTCACCTCGTCCAGAACAATAAGTACTAGCTCCTATACAACTTCAGTTAATGTACGTAGTTAAAGCAGTGCTTCGCAACCGGGGGCCCAATGCTATGTGTGTCGCCGGGCCTATAAGGTAAGTGACATTGAAGGGCTGGCCAGCGCGTGCAGCATGTGGGGCCCGTCGTTATAATAAATAAATAAAATAAAAATAAACCAGAAGTGGTGAATAAATTTGACACATTTTTATCAATAATATGAACAATACGTGGATTAGAAATCCTTTTCTGCAACCAATGCTATAAATTCTGCAGATGACTTTCTTTGCAAATTCGAGAGGAATTTGGGTAACGACGGTTCGCCAAAACTTCACTTTGCCGAAGTTCCATTGGATGCTTTCTGGATTTCGGTTAGGAAAGAATATCGTTGGATTTCAGACCACGCTATATTAGTTCTGCTCCCATTTTCAACGACATATGTATGTGAACAAAGTTTCTCAACACTAATGAGAATTAAAATTGATAAACGGACGTGCTTAAAAGGTCTTGATCAGTATCTTCGCATTGCACTTTCAAATGTCAAGCCAAATATAAAGCGATTGTGTTAATTGAAAAAGCACGGGTAGGTCATTACCCTTTGTTTTTACATTATGTTATATAAGTATAGTTCTTATGTTATGTATATATATTACGTATATTTATGCATTCTATTTTGCATTTATTTACCTTTAGTTTGCTGAAAAATTTAGGGAAGAACTTTGTTGTGCCGTGGGCAAGAAAAGGTTGCGGAGCACTGGCTTTTAAAGAACCTCGTTGATGTGGTTATTGAGAAAATCGCGGAAAAATGAAAAACTAATTAGATATACCAAGTTTTCAAAAAATCGGAGTCATTTGAAACTGAAAAATGTTTTCCTAAAAATGGGTGGTATTTGGTTGACCGATTTTGACCTTAAAACCTCATTGTCTGGTCCCCTGATAGAACTTAAGAAAATATGAAATGCCCAGTTTTTTCAGCTGTCTGCGATTTTTAGTTATACACATACACATTGTACATACACAGATTACTAAAAACAATTTTTTGGGGCTCACAGGATCTCAGAACGCGTATTTCCGGTGGAAATTGTGTTCTTTAAACTTGTAAAATTAACTTCTGTAGGAAAATTTATCTTTGTGGTTTCTGATGAAGGATCAGTACCTTAAGCTTCTTCTCTAAAGTGAAAAATTATAATATTATACGCATAAATACAGTGGACCGTTGAACAGTTTAAACATGGTCAGCAGTTAGGCTATTATATAAACGCCATTTCAGACCATAATAGCTTGTGAATTGTCGTTGGTGATGTTGTGTTGTTAGTGTAGTAGTAGCTTGAGGTGTGAGCAGTTTTGTAAAGGGCTTGTGCGTATGTTTGAGAAAGAAAGAAATATTAGAAATAAGTAAGAGATCACCATTGTTTTTGAAATAAATATAATATTATAATATAATATAATATCCTAAGTGAATTTAAGTACTTTACAATAGCACAAAATTATGCTTATTGATGTACTGAAACTCTATAACTGGTACTGAAGTTAAGTGAGCGATTTTTGACATAAGTGTTCTGGTTGGATATCTAATTCAGACTGTCCTGGTTTAAAGTAGAATTTAGACTGTTTAAAGAATGCTCTGCTCTAGCGGGTAATTTTTCTCCTACAAAACAGTTGGCCAAGTTGCATTGACCCTAACGGATTCATGTCCCTTTTATCTCTTCAGTAGCACTGACCTTAATTTAATAGTACCTGACTCTTTCACCTTCACCAAAATACATTATTTGATGATTCAGACGACCTGGTAGAATTACGAAATAATATCAACAAAATCAATAACGCATGAGTGTTTCATGTCAGATTTTATTATCTAATTTATTTTTAAATAAAAACCTTCCTTTGCCATGAAGTTGTTCATTAAATGAGAACAATTTAAAAAATAAAAAAGGAATCCTCTGTCCCTTAAATTAGGTAATCTAGACAGACATATCAAATTAATAGCACATGTGAAATTAAAAAAAAAAAAAAAATGAATAAAATGATTATATAGTGGGCTAGATACTTAACTTAAGATCAGATGTCCGTGTTAAAAATATAGATCTCCGTGAGATCTGAGTTAAGAGAGGGAGTGGTGCAGTGCCGGTATGTCAAAATAATATTTTTATATTACAGAATTTATAACTTCCAACTGAAATAAATGATGTGAGAGGAAAGAGGAAAACAACACAGATTGGTTTGCCTTCGGAATTATGTGTTAAATTGAATGATGTAACTGAATGCACAAGGTCGCGTCGCTGCCTTAGAAAGATAGAAAATAATTATTCTTTAAAAAAAAATTTGGGAAATCTTCAC
Source organism: Triatoma infestans (assembly GCA_011037195.1). Lineage (NCBI taxonomy): Eukaryota > Metazoa > Arthropoda > Insecta > Hemiptera > Reduviidae > Triatoma > Triatoma infestans. The sequence goes on from JAAEAF010011122.1 coordinate 8,552, forward strand.
ACGACTTTCATTTATTGGAATTCTCGAAACGTATAGATTGACAAATATGTTTAAAAAGTCGGAATTGTTACTAAATGTTTGGCAAATGTTTTACTACTTGTACGATTGAAGAGTAAAAAGAAACCCGTAGAACTCCCGCTAAAATACATTTTTGTGCCAAAAATATTGAAATAAGTTTCTATTTGTATAATGTATAAAAGAAGTTTTAGAGAATTTTTAGTTACACTTTTGGTTAACAGGTAGCTCTTGAATCTTTGTATTTTTACTTTTCTCGTAAGATATGCACTCTTCCTCTAAAGTACCACTTCACTATAATATTAGTTTTACCATCTACATAATATTAATACACATTAGAAGCATTTATAGAATTCTAAATTTGAAGAAACTCGGGTTTACTGGAAGTGCGATTTTACAGAATAGGTTTCGGAGTTTTTTTGGAATTTTCTCGAAAACTATTTCAAAGATTTCCTTTAAACTTGGAATGCTTGCTGCATAGACAGAAATGTTTACCTTTATTTGAAACATTTTTCTGAAGAAAATCATTTTAGAAGAGGGGTATTGGTGATTTGTCAGTTAAACACTTAAGTTTCTGGGGTTGAGACCGACCGCTTCAGTGATTTGCTAGAAACCAACGTTTCGCAAACATATTGCAATGAGCCTCTTCAGGGTCGTTACACCTTGAAAGCAAATGGGAGCAATGAACCTTGGTAGAGAAGGGGCGTGGCGTGAATCAAGGTTTATTAGCTCCATTAGCATTCAAGGTGTAACGACCCTAAAAAGAAGTTCATTGCAATATGGGCGAAACGTTGGTTTCTAGCAAACCACTGAAGCAGTCTCAACCCCGGAAACTCAAGTGTTTTTTCCTGAAAATAACCGCGGAAACCAAAAAGATTAGCTGTCAGTTTAAATTTAATTTTATACAAGCTTTATTGGTTCTGACATAGAGAGCTCCACACATAAGGCCCCTCTAGGTATACGTATAAAATAATCCCCGCCACCATTTTTATGGGCACCTCAAAACTTTGTATCGTTGCAATTTTAAAGAAAATTTCTTGATCAGATAATAGTATTAATTAGAATAAGAGACAGTCGTGTGAGTGTTTCACATCAAATTTTTTTAAATTGATGATCTTCTGTAATGTATAATTAGGTATTTTAAAATAGCACTTTAAGGGTAAACTTGAAGTCTTCACGATTCCCCCTCCCAGAATTCCTAAAAATAATTTTTTTCTGGCTTATTGTTTCAAGTAAATCTGAGTACGCCGTAGTAGATTTTTTAAGAAAATCATGCAAAAGTTTAAAAAAATAAAAGTATTATAATGTGGTATCTCCGATTGACAGAAACATTCATCTCGGACCTGGTAATAAGTAGTACCTGATATAAGGACTGGAAGATCTACCTGCGATCTATTGTTTGTAAATTTCTTTAATGAAATATTTACATTTTTTAATTATTAAAAAAATTAACAAATAGAATAAAATATAGGTGTGAAACACTCACACGACATTCTCTTATAGCAATTTACATAATTTTGCTTTATTATTTACATATTTTTTATTTATTTATACGGGTATTACCTAGTTACAAATTTCACATGTGTGTATACATCCGAAATATAATATAAAAGTCGTTCTTCCGGCACAAAGACCAATCGACTGGGTGGCCATGTGCTATCTATTTATTCGACTCGCGCGTATCTCCCGAGGCCCATTGATTAGAAGGTTTTCGTCCGAATTTATTGATAAGGCAAGTTTGTTTGTTTTTTTTAAATATAAACCAGTAGTTATTGTAGATAATTATTTTTTTTATTTTTTTTTTATAGAACTTGTTTAGACCAAATATTTGTAATTCAGATTAACAAATATTAGGAATATTTTCGCAGCTCATAGTTATAAATAAATAAAGGTAGTTAATTTAATTAAAGCATCTTTGGATTATATATGCTAAGATATTTCTTGCAAAACGAGCTTTTACTTGAATTAAATGGCAAACACTTTAATCCAATTTTTTTAATTTAATTCGTTGATTATTATTGTTTTTATCCCTGATTTACTTCATCTTATTGCTAAATTGTTTCAAATCAACTATCTAGTTTATTTCTGTTTGTTTAATTCATTACGCTTGTTAAACTCCATTATCTTAGATGAAGTTTTTACTTTCTCTTACTCCTAATAAGAAGAAGTATTGCGATCGTGCCAGGTTTTCCGAAATTGAGTATTCACCGGAAATACATGTTTTGGGGCCGCCTGAATACGAAAACAATGTTCCTAGCGAATTATCTCCACTATGTGCGTGTGTTTATGTTCCTAGAATATCTCAAAAACGAAAAGTCGCAGGATGATGTTCAAACTTGTTTCTATATTTCAATATTCAGTAATGGCTCTTATTTTTGGCGAAAAAAAATCAGCTGTGAAACACTCACACGACTTTCTTTAATTGCAGTTTCCATAGTTACGATTTATTATTTATTTATACCATATTACCTAGTTTTCACAATTTCACATATTATAACTGAAAATATATAGATATATATATCATCCAAAATATAAAACAAAAATCTTTTTCGGGTAAACCGACTTTCTTTAAACTCGGATTTTTTGCTACACATTGAATCTTATTAATAGTGAAATGACAATTTAGATTTTAGAGTAAAAGGTTAATGTTACTATAACCCCAGAACTAAAAAAAAAAAATCGCTAATAACTGAAATAAAATATTTTTTTTAAAAAATCAGTAAAGGGGCACTTCCGGATTGATGGATTGTGATCAAAATATTCGTGGACAGATGCGGTAGTGGTACCGAAATTATCAAGTTTAAGCTTCCAGCAATTTTTCGTTTTTGAGATATTCTTGTATACACATAAATACACATACAGACTGGAAAAAAAAAATTTCTTCCATACTCAGGTGTCCTCAAAACATGTATATTTCCGGTGAAAACTCATTTTCAAAAATTTGACATGTTTGCAATAATTTTCGTGAGAGAGTAAATAGAAAAAAAGTTTAAACAAACAAACACACCGGATATTAAATTTTTACTACACGCCCTAGTAGACAGGAGCTGAATGCAATCACTTGTGCAATATCTATCTATATAGATATATATAGTTTAATCTTATTTTAATACGTCTGACATTAGACTCGTGTTTATAAATATTTTTTGAAATTTTAAGACGCCATCTATTTTTTTTTTCCACAAAATAATTGTTCCTTTTTTTTGCGATTTTGTTTCAAAAGAAAATATAACCTTACTTTATAATATAATAAAAGGTTATAGTTATTTACCTTGTTAACATTTAATTTAAATAAATAACACAATGATCCGTTTTGTGAATATTTTTTTAATATTTACTGAATTCCCCATAATTGACAGTGAAGGAAAATTACCTGTGACTATGCATAAAATCTTTTGAGTTATTTTTTTTTTTGTTTTGTGAGTTTTGTTGTGTAAGTAATGAAGTGTTTTTTCCTTTATGCAAATCATTTCAGTTATATATTATCCTAGCTTCAAGTAACTTCGATTCATTTCTTTTTAAAGGTAAGATTTTAAGATATATATTTATTTTTTTTTGTTTACCATTTCTTCACTAAGAAACGTAAAAGAATAATCTATTATTCCATTTTATTTTGAATTTTAAGATTTATAATAACATTTTAAAAAAATAATCTAGTTTTAAGGCTTACATGATCTTTTTCTTGTTGGTTCATTCAATTTTCCTGTGATCAATTGTATTGAAATTTCAGATTTTTACATAATTTTCAAATTCAATTATACTTACAGTTGTTGTAAGTTGGGTGGAACCTTACAAAATACTGAAACAGTAGTACTTTTTATAAAAAAGCTTCTCCAAAAATCGCGAAATGCTGTAAGCTATTTTTTTTTTGGCGCATCGACTTCAGAGGTCTTTAGCATTTCTTTCTCGAACCAAGTCAGTACGAACTGGAATGGCACTTCTTATCCTAAGTAGCATCCACTCACCTTTCCAAGCAAGGTACTGTGGAGCCCTAGGTAGGTAGTCGTGTATCTTTCCACACATCCCCTCTTATTACATCGATCTAGTCGACGACAAGGAGTGTAGAATATTGTTTTGTGCCATCCCTTACCCTACATGAACTTTAGTTTATTTAACTATTAATGAAAAACTTTGAAGCCTTATTTAAAAAAAATTGAAGATGAAAAAAAATGGAAATTTAATCGATCAAAATCCGTCTGACGGAAGTGGAGAGTTTATTACCACATCAGTATGGTTCTACCAGCTGCTATATAATATATTAATTTACATTAGGTGCATTGGTAGGATTGGATTGAAAATTGGAAGCAAATTCGTTATCCGGAAATGTGTGACCTTGTGAAATAGGCTTTTGAGTTTACTTTTAATTTTCTCGAAAACGGTTATAACGATTTTTCTATAATCTTTGTAATACTAACTGCGCAGATGGAAACCTGAATTTTATTTGAAAATTTTTTTTTGGTATTATTGCGGAATTTTGTGATGTTAAATGTTATAAACGTTTGGTTCATTCTTATTGGCTCTCTCTTCTGGACTACAGTGTAATCCCTTTTATTACCTGGCTGAGTATTTGTCTCCCTACCATCTCACCTTTTATGTTAAGACAAAATAGTAAAATGTGAAGTTTAAAAACTAGTAAGATATAAACAAATTTAAGGAAATCTGAAAAAAAAAATCAGAATTACGTCAAACTTGTATAAGTAAAAAAAAAAAAAGAAATGATAAAGTACATTTAAAAATAATAAAAATAATATTACAATGTGCGGTGGGAATAGAGTGGGTGGGCGTTTAGTTATTTATTAATGCTAATATGGTAAACATCTTGCTAGTTATGAAGTTCCCCAATGTTGTGTATAGTTAGAAAGCAGGACATGTTATGTCTTAACGTACGTGTATTTGCCGCCCTTGGCTAACACAGTAAACATTGATATTTTTAGTTGTAAATCTCTGACGTCACTTTTTTTTTTTTAAACGACCAATAGTATGTTTTATTTTTATTTTATTTTTTTATAAAGTGAGAGATCGTTAAAGACTGTAGTTGAATTCCAGTAGATGTACCTGTCACATATAATTAATTTCTTGTCAGTAACTTCCTTTTAGTTATCTAGGCAAAAAGTGAAAAGTAGTAAAAACTAACACCTTCAAAAAATTGTTTAGTGTTCGTTCATACATTATATGAAATGATAACAATATATATATATGGTGATAAAGTGGTTTCGTTATCTTAAGTGTTTGGTTTTGCTCTTATCTCTCTCACTTTTATACGAGTTACTAGAAATATTTTATTCAATTGCCGGTAAAATTGTGTGCTGTACAACCAGTGTAAAGTGAATGTATAAGAAAGTGTTTCCCTCCACCCTCACCCATTATCAATGGTGATTGAATTAGTTCCGTTTGTTGAATCACCACATTTGGAATCTTTCAAAATGTTTCGTAGATCCTCTAAAGATGTGGTTATTGTAAGTCTCTAACATAATTAATAATAATAATAGTAATAATAATTTTAGTGTAATTGCTATATCAGCTAATCCCGAAAATCCCCTAAAACACTTCTTTCTTTTTTTTCAGAAAAATGTTGGCAAATAAAAAATCTGTTATAAACTTATTTTGTAAAGTCGCGCGCTTCCGGTTAAACGAATTGTGATTCGTTCAAACTTTGTATTGTTTAAACGATATTGTTTGGATATTTAAGAAGGAAGTCTATGATTACCGTTCTTGTTCGTTAAAAAGAAAAATAAATTTCGTATATAAACGAGAGAACTTTGGTGTGTGTATGTGTGTGTGTATAGATAGTATACGAAGTTTGAGGATAATCGTTGACTTTTTTTTAGTAAACAATGAGAAATTTGGAAAATCCATTCGCACTTTTGGTCCACACAGATTTTGACCAAAAGCTTTGCGTTCCAAAAAAATTGGGCTGCGTTTTGCTCAATATCCTTTCCAAATACCCTAAACAGAATAATGAAGTTTGAGTTACCTGAGATTATTTATTTATTTTTTTTTGAGAATCTTTTTTCTCTCATACACACACATACACAGATTATATTTTTCAGGGGAATTCAAAATAATAAATTTCTGGTAAAAATTTACTTTCAAAAATTTGATATGACTTTCTCTTAGAGAAGTAAAAGAAAAGAATATAATTAATATCAATTATTGTATTTTATTATCGCTATACTTTTACTATATTTAACAATTTGTAATATTTTTATAATAAATTGTAATATGTTGGAGGTAAATCAAATTAATTCATAAAATGTTAATAAAGAATGCCTTATTAACAATTTAATTTCGTAATTATTAATAAATTTAAGAAAGGGATGATAATTAAGAGATAAGAAATAGATATTAATATAGTAGGTATAAAAAAATAATACACTATTTCTAGTCAAAAATCTTATTTAGGGCTAATTTTATAGTTTGGAAATTGTGTATAAAAAGAAAAAAAAACTTGATTTCCACTAAAGGTTTTTTTATATGCTAAAGCCCTATCATTGGGTATAAGATTTCATTATTCAGTTTAATGTTACGAGGAGAGCACTGGTTTCTTACAAATCTCACTTACGGGAAAGTGGAAGAAAGAAAAATTTATTTTATTTTAAAAATAATGGCAGGCCAAGTAATTCTGGCCTTCCTAACTGCATTCCCCTCTGTGCGACCTAATTAAAAAAAAAAAAAAATCAATATTTAATTATAATTTACAGTTTCTCCCAGATTTATAAACAGTATAAAATATTATTTGAAGAAAGGCAGAAAGTTAACAGTGTTGATAGAATGTATTGTATTTTTTTATGTTACATAATTGTTATTTAATAGAAGATATAAATTTTAACAAGCCAATGTGACAAAAGCGCCAAAGACTTCAAAATATTATTTGTTACATAAGTATTTATGATGTTTTTCATGTGATAAATTAAACAAAAAAAATTTATATATCCATTGTTTTTACTCTATTTTAGTTTTAATGGTTGAAATGATTCATTTCTTATGAAAATTATCCTCAATTAAAAATTACAGGAAGTAATAAATGTGTTGGTATTTTTATAGCACATTTAATTTTCCTCTCTATTTTATAGAGGTAGTAGAAAATTATAGAATACTGAAATACCAAATTGTAAAGGAACGGCTAAAAATTCCATCTCTCCCGGAATCCCCATTAAATTAAATTTTCTCAAATAAAACTCCCTCCCTCCACCAATTAGAAAACTATTCAGTAAATTCGCAAACTTAGTGTCCGAAATTTTGATCGAAATCTTCGTGGGGGCGGATCACCACAACATGATGATTCCTAAACAGAATATTAACTTTGATGTTAACAAAGGATTAAACAGGATATTAACAGAGGCCCTCAAAACTTCCGAGAAATGATTCAAATTTGAATATTGATTAAGAGAAAGAATAATACTTTTCATTCTTATGGAATAAATGTTGTTTCGAGTATGGGCGTTTTCCCAATATTTTCCATTTAAGTGTAGAGAAGTTACAGTTAAAAATGTATGATTCTACAGAAAGCAGCAATTTTGATCAAATGCCGTATAATGAATAAATTTGTGTCGGGAGGTCGGCTTCTTAATGAACATGCTTAGCACTGTCCGTTTCTCATTTAGATTTCACTTTAAATATCGTGAATGTGCAAAATAGGCATTATTAACAATATTAATAATGATTCAAACTTGTTTTCTAAAAAATCATTTATTTTAATTTTTTATAGGAACAGAGATCATTGAAATCTGGCGAAGTAACACATCATGAATCACAAAACAGAAGTGCAGCAACCATGAGACTGCAGACTGAATCTTTTACTACAGAAAAGGTAAATTAAATATTAATTTCTTAATCTATGCACGTATAAGGAAAATAATAGCTAAGACAAGTGATACAACTATACACTCAAGGATATTTTAATTAGAACTTTCCTGTTATTCTGTGTAATACATATGTAAACTTCTAATTACTTTTAACATGTGCTTACTTATTTAATTTGTATTCCACAGAATACAATGGCTGCCCAACAACAAAGTCAAACAATCACATCAAGTGGAGTGATTAATCATCATTTAGCACAATCAACACATCAAAATATTACCTTTTCTAAAGGGATGAGCACTAAAACTTCAATTGTATCATCTCAGGTAAATATATCAAATCTTTTGAAGAAATATAATATAGTTACCTAATCAGTTATAAATATGTAAAAAAACTGTTATGAACATTTTTATGACTTTGTTTTCTTGCATTCTCAACTTGAAATTGAATTGACAAATTTTCTCAAACTCTACATTTTTACAACCCATAATTTCCAATGATTAATCCTAAAAAATTATATTGGTGAATAATCTAGTATAGTATTGAAATGTTAGTTGGGAGTAGTAGTAAAATGTTTGGGGCTACGCCATGAAAGCATGGAATTTTGTCCATCACAGCATGCTTTCTGAATCAGTATGGTTAAGAGGATAAATAACTTTGTACATTGAAGTTAACTCTCTATGAGAACTTGGTGAACCGAATTAATAAAAAGAAACGTGCAATTATGATGGATAAAATCCCAGATATTCGCAGGCAATACTTGAAGCACAAAAGGTTGCAATATGTAGTGCCTAAGAAGGGAGTCTGTTATCACAGGTCTTCCACAACACCCAAAAATCAAATTTTGGAAAAATTTCTATTAGTAGAAGTGATAGATCTGTTCATGTAGAGTAAGTACAAAAATTTAATTAACTAGTTTTAGAGAAAATCGCCACAATCTTTACGGTTAATTAGTGACTTTCGATTTTGACGCATCCTTTGTATCAAATACTCATCACTATTCCACATGATGACCTATTTAGAATAAAACATTCTGCGATTTTTCCTTTTGTGAATAATGCTTTTCACGTATTCAAACATATACTTACAAACTTTTCTTCTGAATACATTTCTTTCCTCACTCATTGACCATAAACCAAGTATTTTCGGTGATAATTCAATTTCGAAACTCATGCATGCAATACTAGCAGCAGGGGGAAGGTAAGGAAAAACTAGGAATAATAAATCGCATGAAAAGGTTAACTTATAATTATTATTTTAATTTAAGCCGCGTCAACATCAATAGTCATTGGAGCCCGAGCCTTCTCATTACAGACAACACTGTCCATCACCGGACAGTGAGCTGTAGAGGCTCCTAGGAAGAGAAAATGTAAGCTCAGCACTGTTGTACTCAACCCGGGACCTCCGCGTGGGAGTCCAGTGCTCTAACCATTCTTTTAAGTTTTTATGCTAAATTATAAGTATTAAAAATGTTTAATCTTTTTTTCAGATGAGTCAGTTAATGAATGGACAAAATATTAAAATGATCGAAGGCGATATACTTCCATCATCCTTTGAGGACCTTGAAAATCTTTGTGCGAAATCATCACCACAAGAGGTTGATAAAGCTAAAGAGAAATATAAAAATTTATTGGAAAAAGCCATTAAAAAAGTAAAAGGAGCAAAAGGAGAGGGAAGCAAACAGATTCCATCAATACTGAATCGGCTAAATGAGATGATAAGAAAAGCATGGGAAGTACCAACATATGGACATGAATTGGGAACATCTTTATGTAATGCACTGAGAACCAGTGGTGGTTTAGATTTTCTGTTAACCAATAATAGCGACGATGAACAACAGTTCGCTAGTGCTAAACTATTAGAACAATGTCTCACAACGGAAAATAGAGACTATGTCGTGGCAAATGGACTTGAAATGGTTGTAACATCGGCATGTGTCTGTACGAAAAATTCAAATTCAGTTGATCATTCAAGAGTAGGTACAGGAATATTGGAACACTTATTCAAACATAGTGAAACTACGTGTAGTGATGTTATACGATTAGGTGGATTAGATTCAGTTTTATTTGAATGTAGGAAAAACGATGTGGAAACCTTAAGACATTGTGCTGGTGCATTGGCTAATCTATCATTATATGGAGGTGCTGAAAATCATGAGGCCATGATTAAAAGAAAAGTACCAGTATGGTTATTTCCACTTGCCTTTCATACCGACGATAATATAAAATACTACGCTTGTTTAGCTATTGCTGCGTTAGTGGCAAATACAGAAATTGAAGCAGCCGTTATAAAATCTGGTACATTAGATCTAGTTGAACCTTTTATAACAACACATAATCCATCGGAATTTGCTAAATCCAATCTTGCACATGCCCATGGCCAAAGTAAACATTGGTTGCAAAGGCTGGTGCCAGTTTTAAGTTCAAAACGAGAGGAGGCTAGAAATTTGGCTGCTTTTCATTTTTGTATGGAAGCGGGAATTAAAAAACAACAAGGAAATACAGAACTGTTTAGAGATATTGGAGCTATTGAGCCTTTGAAGAAAGTAGCTAGTTGTCCAAATGCTATTGCTTCCAAATATGCTGCCCAAGCGTTAAGATTAATCGGTGAAGAAATTCCTCATAAGCTGAGTCAACAAGTACCTTTGTGGAGCACTGAGGATGTCAAAGAATGGGTGAAACAAGTAAGTGTTAGCATTTTTACTAAAATTGTAAAGTAGATATTTCAGTTCAATGGCAAAAACGTTTGTTAGATCGGAACATATCAAATTTAGAAATATCAATAGCAAATTCGAACAATACTAACCTGAATAGAGGCCATGAAACTCCATTACTATGGCGCAAACTAACCTGAATAGAGGCCATGAAACTCCAAGACTGTCAGACGACGATTTTTTTTATTGTGAACATGGGATCAAGCGCATTGTGCTTCCCACGGCTGGGTTTCTGAAATTCTCTAGGGTCTGCTACCAACACTAGCGCCCCCAGGTTTACTCACATTTCTGGTTAAATTCTAGAAAAGGAGTACTGCCTTAGAAATCAAACCCCGACTGTTCCCGTACCAGAAGCAAACGCAATAGAAAGAGCTAAATTTTTGCATGAGAATATTGTTACTATTTATGCTTTGGTTTAACAGTAATTTCACGCCTTTTCGATCCTTCTCAATTTACAGACAGGATTGTTTAGGTGCAGTAGCTTGTGAAATTAATGTTAAATAAAAGTAGGAGACTATTGCTGCTGATTGTGAGTCGGTCGTGGAAACGTTGGTAGGGATCGGTTATATCCTTAACAAAGTGTGGATTGAGACATAATATGTCCCTCATTATATTCTTACTTTATTCACTGCAGGCAACAATATTGCAGCCTGCTGATCGATGCAAAATATCTACAACCATCTTAAATATTTCAAGAATTTAATAAAATTTATTTCATATGTCATGGAATAAATTGATATTAAACATATGAAACATTACTGTTTCGTCACATGAAATATTTAGGAATTACAAAAACCAAGTTCACTTATTTGATGTGCATCGAATTTGTGGAAGTTTTTTTTATAATAACACCTGAAAGTATGTTCATGTGAAGCAAAGGTCGGTGTGTTAGTTTTTCCAGTATTCATGACAAAATAATGAAGTGTATAAAAAAAAAAGACCGGTTTTTCAATAAAAAAAAAATCTTTTTTATTACCCTTTCATGAATTTTATATTAATGTTCAAAATCTAGCCCATTATGATTGACTGTTGTAATCCATCTTTCCGCTACCTGTTGGATCCCTCCCTGATAGGTTTTGAATTTTTAAAAAATCCTCCATTCCAGTTTCAAAAACGTTTTCTTCCACAAAGAAAGTGTGCCATGGAGACCGACAAATGGTAGTCGGATAACCAAGTCTGGACTGAAGGGGGGGTGTAAAAGAAGTTCAATGCCTTCGAGTTCTTCAATGTTTTCTTTAGTCAGACGGAAGATAAATGGCTGAACGTTATTTTGCTGAAACAAAACATGTTTGCAATTGACCAAAGTTTTCTCTGGACCCTTTTTGACACTTATATCTTAGTTGTTGGCAGTAAAGGTTAGAATTTATGGAAAGTCCATTGAGAGCGAATTCATGATGAATAACTCCTGCATTGTTCCAGAAAACACACAACCTTGACTTTTTTCAAATTGCCCTCTTCCTCAACAGGAAATGCCGCGATCCGGCTATTGACCATCTGTCTTAGGATTTCGCATACGTCACATGAATGCGACTCATTACATTCTTTTAAAGAATCGCTTCTCAGATGAATTTTTTTAAGGGAAGTTGGCAAGTATCCATACTCCTGCAGCCTGAGGTTGATGCAGTAGTACAATCCTACATCTCCTTTTTTACTTTCTACTGTTTTATGTTTCTACCATTTTATCTTTCCTAAAGTATAGGAATGGTGGCTAACCGTGTTTAGACACTGCTAGTTCTGCAGCAAGTGTATGAATATTTGTGGTTAGATTTAACTCCGCAGCTTACCGTAAATCCTCATCAGCATCACATGATGGCTGCCCTCAACCTGTCTTTCATTCTAGGACCTTATCACCATTATTAAATTTTTGAAAGCAATGTCGGGCCATACACTGATCAAGGACATTTTCCTCTTCGATTTTGCATAGAGCACGCATAGATTCAGCAGCTGTTTTTTCCAATAATGACGTAAAATTGCTAATACATCGTAAGACACAATTATGGTTTTTAAAAAATTTCACAATTGAACTACCTATATGATGGGACATATATGTTTAGAAACACTCATTGAGTCTACAGATTAATATAATATGTTTGTAAACGCCAGACGTCTGTAGATGGGTTGTAAAATCCATTGAACTTCTTTGGTTAAAAAACGGTCTTTTTTGTTTTTATACACCCTTTAATTTAATTTAATAAGCAAGACCATGAACAAATAAATAAATAAAAGCTTAAGGTCTAAGTATTTAATTAAAAGAAAGGGTCTAAATAAAACTGTAACCAGTATTACATTGTTTAATATTTTTTTCCAGATTGGTTTCGCAGAATGTGCTTCTAACTTCAGTGACAGTAGAGTTGATGGTGATCTTTTGCTACAGTTAACTGAAGAAAATTTAAAAAATGATATAGGAATTACTAATGGAATCCGAAGGAAAAGGTAAATTTCTGCTACTATTATAAAAAAAAAAAAATTCGCAACTGCCGGAATTGTTATTACAAAATTAGAAAAGCTGAATACTAGGTTGTTACAAAAGTTATTGTGCATAAAAACCGTTTTATTTAAAAGTGATATATAAAAACGCTTATTTAAATATCATTCTTCAAAATAAAAACCTCCATTTCACTCACGTTTTTGCAAGCACTTCAATTTGATGACTGTATAACTACTTTGCTTTTGAGGCAAAAAACTCGACTCCTAATCGCTCTGCTTCTCATACCTTTCGAAGTACCGCCTTTTGAGAAAATGAGCTATAGACCGATAAAAACTGTATTCAGATGTTGCAATGTCGGGACTAGAGCTTCGGGACGTCGGAATTAGGCAGGATGAGGCAAAATGTTGACTCCCTCTAACTCTGCTACTTTACCTGAGTCAAACGCTCCCTGGGCGGAAGCGTTTATCATCTTGCAGCATAGCATTGTTTCGGTTAATATAAAACGGGAACCTTGATTGTAGGGCTTAGATAAATTCTATCCGGCGTTGAGTATAACAGCTCTGTCATCTGGAACAAACTCAAAATGCTTTAAAGCATGACTTTCTTCTCGAATTGAACTTGCCAAACGTCTGGTAGGCCTATATGACCTTGAGGTTGTTTAGATTTTTATCTATTTTCATCACTTGTAATTATTCGCTTCTAAAATATATCATCTGATTTTTGAGCAAATTTTCGCAAACATCGACACGCTGTTTGGCTTGGCGGTCTGACGAATGGGGTCGCAATGGGTTCTGCTTCACACATTCCATTCATCATGGTAGGATGATTCTTCACAATCTAATAATGACCTGATCTTGCCCTGAAGGCTGATGTCTCGCACTTCTAAAATGTATAAACCAAAACGCTGGCCGTATTTCGGAATATCACTTTCTCTCCTTCCACTGTACAAACTTCCAATAATACCTAAGAAGACCATAAATCTCAATTTTTCCTTCTGGCATTTTGGTTGCAGACTTTTGGGTACATAATTGAAATAAAGATTAGTCAAACATTGGTATATATATATATAAACAAATCCAACAAAGAGGATTTTTATCTGACTTTCAAGTTCAGCATTGTTTTCATGCAGAAAACCTTTTGTAACAACCTAGAGTTACAGTTGTTGATATACTGTATTCCTATTCCCACAGTATAATAATGTTATTGTATTTTCCAGATTTACCAGGGAATTACAAAATCTAAAAAAGATGGCCGATTATAGTAGTCGAGATGTGAGCAATCTTAATTCATTCCTTGCAAATATAGGGCCGGAATTTTGTATATATACCTATTCAATGCTGAATGCAGGAGTGGACAAAGAAACTTTAAGGTAAACAAAAGAAATAGAAAATTACATTATTATTTTATAGTTAATATTTTTATATTTTTTTAGTTGTATGATTTTGTTTATTGTATTACAAAAATATTGTTTTATTTTAACAGGTGTTTGTCTGAGGATCAATTATTAAATGAATGTGGTATTATAAACAGTATACATAGATATCGAATGCTAGATTCAATAAGAGGTAAAGATAATTTTTTTAAATGTAAATTGTAAAAATTTGTTTCAAATAAATTAAGTTCTATGAGTTTCGTTTTTATAATCCTTTGGAAATGAATCTAAATATTTCTCTTAGAAATAAAAATCTATTTTTAAGAGAAATAAAAATATTCACCCACTTAAAGAAACACCGTTGATTTTTTTAAATTCTTAAAAAAAAAGAAAAAAGAGAAACAATTATTTTTATGATATATTTAAATAACAATTATTATTAAATTTATAAATAAATAAAAAAAAAAAACAAACAGAAATTCAGCAGATATTTTTTTTCAGCTCACGAAAATACATTAGGAACATCTTTTGAGGAGAATATAGACAAATCGTTAGATGTATTCGTTAGTTACCGTCGTTCCAATGGATCTCAATTAGCAAGGTAAGTTGATAATATACTTTATTGAAAGAAAATATAATAAATATATAAATATAATACTTTTATTTAAAGAAAAGATTAAATTTATGTGTCATTTAAATCTAAAAAAAAACATCTGTACGAATTAAAAAATAAATGTACGTTTAGATTACAATGTTTTAGCAGCCATAAAATGTAATAAAATTTTCAAAATACTGAAGCAGTTATGACTTGCCAGACATTCCGAAGTTGGAAAAAATAAATTATTTCTATATATATATAGAATTATTTATATTATATATATATAATATTCATCATAAGTTAGAATTACAGAATTTGAATAACTTGGTTTATGATAATTGGATATTATTTTTATACATCTATAAGCGGAAATATTGCATGGCCAAATTTTGGAAATTAGTTTTCAGTGGAACTATATGTATATTTTGAGTTCTTCAAAATAAGAAAAGAATTGAGCTGTTTGCATGGACAGAATAATTAAAAAATGAAAAATTGCAATAGTATTACCATTAAACAAAATCCTTAACCGGAAGTGCCTCCTTACCTTTTTTTTTTTTTTTTGTTTCTCACGACTCTAGTAGGAATGGGTTCCAGTACCTATTTATTAATAGTAAAAATTTCAATTTTGTTCCAAATTTGTCAATTGAAACTTTGAAAATTATATTAACGTTTCAAGCATATTTATTCATTAATAAAAATTCCCAATTGTCCCACAGTTTTCAGTACTTTTCTTTTTTAAGTTCAAATTGTACTTAAAAAAAACCTAATTTAATCTCATTTTGTCTGTCTTAATTGTTTCAGTTTGTTGAAAGTACATCTTCAGTTAAGAGGTTTCTCAGTATTCATTGATGTTGAAAGATTAGAAGCCGGTAAATTCGACAATAATTTACTGCAAAGTATTCGACAAGCCAAACACTTTCTATTAGTACTCACGCCACAGGCACTTGACCGTTGCATTGATGATGATGAATGTAAAGATTGGGTACACAGAGTAAGTAAGAACTAATATTACTCAAATAAAATATTTTGTGCTTAACATAGTTCTAAGAATTTAATATCGTGTCAAAGTTTGTTACTAATGATTTTACCCTAGAGTTTCACAGTTATTAATTGAAAACTGTATTGATCAGTTTCCTGTTACCCATAATTCATATCCAGTACGGTATTTCTTGCTTTTTCCACTACGAATTCAAAGATTCCTTTTTTTGTACTTTATAGGAAATTGTAGCTGCTCTTCAGGCTTCCTGCAACATCATCCCTATCACAGATAATTTCTCATGGCCAGATCCAGAAAAACTGCCAGACGATATGAGAGCTGTTTGCCACTTTAATGGAGTAATGTATGTTTGAGTTCAACAATAAATGATGGAATTTTACTTCAGTGCAAAATGCGCTTGCTTTTATAAATTAATTTATATTTCGATCTAAATATCATTATTGAAATTTCTGATTATTTTAAACTATTTTTTACATCTCAATTTTTACATCGTCATAGCATGCTTATTTTTATTGTTCCTGACCGGTTTCGGATTCTCATCCATCGTCAATTTAATTCTAAGTATTCTTCAAAACGTGCTATTTATTATACTCTGTAATGATGAGTGAATACGGAGCAATACAAAAATAGTGCCAAATTGTATTGTGTGGCGGCAACACAACAGAGTGGGAGCCGCTGAGTCCACAATAATTGGGCTAGAGAGGCACGTGGGCCAGCCATTATTCTAGTGGAGTCGTGGTAAGAGGAATGTACTGGTTACTCGCTGGCCAGCAATAATACAATTAACTGAACGTAGCATTCTGAAGCAAGGGGAACAATAGAATTACTATTTGTAGTCTTCAATACTTTCCTAGAGTCATGTCTTAATTCAAACCCTTTGGCAACATATGTAATCTCATTTGTGGCAAGATTGTAATCCGATTTTAGTATTTATATAATAAATATATTTTCATACACGAGTTGACTTAGGGAAAATTGCCTTGACGTCTTTCCACTTCTTTGGCCAATCTAACATACACCATTAACTAATTTTAATCATACCATTTTTGTTATTAAAAACACAGACATACTTGTTAGTAACATAACCTTATAAACTCTCTCATACAATTAACAAGTGTGTTCTAACAGAAACAGAGTTGAAGCCACCTTGCTACGCGAACTTGATAACTTAGTCTGACGATGGATTAGAAATCGAAATCGACCAGGAACAATAAAAATAAGCATGCTATGGCGGATAAGACCCCAGATATTATTTAGTATTGCAGACCCATCCATATATCAATATTTTTTACATGCTTTCAGGTGGATTCATGATTACCAGGATGCTTGTGTTGACAAATTGGAAAGGTTTCTAAGAGGTGACAGCCCCGTAAGTCGAGTGGGGGGAATGAGCGGGAGTGGGAAGGGCGACTGCACTCCCGGGACACCATCAATCGTCCAAAAACCAACTTTCCAACGCAATCATTCCAATATGAGTGCAGATGGATCAGACGGAAGCAAGGATTGACTAGAAGGGCACGCCAGGTAATTGATTTCAATATTTATTGTTAATATATAATATCTTACATATTTTGTTTAAGAAACAAATAGATCAATAAGCAATATTGAAGCTAAGCATATTTAAGTTTAACTCGTAAACAAATAAAACTTCTTTTTTTCCCCCTACGCCATGACTTTGGCTATTCAGCCATCCTACGTTAAGCGGCCCGGTATAAAATGGCTGCGCTGGCTCCTGATGATGTTCGTTCAGCTGGATACTCAGGGGGCACATAAGAACAATTTTGGACAAGAATAACTTCACCCCCACAAATAAATTCATTCTTCCTTTTTACTTACTTTTACTACTGGTGGCAGGAAATATTGCGATTTTGACACATTTTTACATTTGATGTTTTGAACTATGAAAAAAATGGTCTGTTGGTGTGAACAAAATATTTCAAAAAAGGAAAGTAGCAGGAAGTTCAAACTTCAAAATCCATGAAATTTCATTGACCAAGGTTTCAGTCAGAATTCACCAACTGGAAGTACTACTTTCATTCTTCGCGATTTTTTTGAAGCTTTGTGTACCATTTACTACATACGTAAATGCTTTTATTTAAAACATTTTTCCAAAAAATTAAGTATTTTCGGAGGCTTTTGAGAGAGTAGGAACATTAATTAGGTTTCCTCTAAACTGCCACTTCGGTATATTGCAGAGTTTACGATCCAACGTAGGTCCTAAATATAAATATCTGGTATTTTATCGGTCGTAGCATTCATATTCCTTTTGTTCCTAATCGGGTTCGGTTTTTCATCCATCTTCACAGCAAATTCACCAAGTTCGTTTAGAGAGTCACTTCAACGCAATGTTTCTGTTACATTCACACTTTTGGGTTTGTTGATTGTATATATGTGATCTGGACTACTAAATTTGAGGAAAATCGGTTAGCCGGATTTTACAGAATAGTTGAGAGTTCTGGAATTTTCCTCAAAAATGGTACCACCAAATTTTCTTTAAACTTGGCATGAAAAGTATAACCAATCACTTTTATTATAACATTTATCCGAAAAAATTGAATTTGGATTGTCTAGGAGATCTATGCTTAAATTTAAACTGCTGATATAATAAGCTTTCTAAGTGTTGAGACACTATGACTGCCTCACGATGTCAGTTGATAGAATCGACACCGTTTTTACGTGTAATGCCCAACAAAACGATTAGTAAAAATTGGAAGAATATAGAAAATTTTTCGTTTAGACGTGTAATAATTGCATAACAGAAAGTCGTGTGAATGATTCACATGAGATTCTTTCCTTGTTACATGTCTTACTTTTTGGAAATTAGCTAAGAAGAAGGTAAGGAATTATTCTATAAGGATTCATAGAAATTGGTCGAACTAGGCGTTACGTTATGAACCAAAATAGCAGCAAATATCTTCTGTATTATGAATAGGATCGCTTTTATTATTGAGAAAAGACATATCTAGTAGTTGTTAACTGTTGCAATACTGTTATAATTATTTAATAGTACTAATTAATAACGTAATAATATGAAAAACTATAACAATTCTTTTTATTTTGTAATAGGCGACGCAAATCAACGAGTCCAATGGGGAATGCCTGGCGTCCGCCCACCAGCCCCAAAAGCAGGAGCCGCCGCATCAGAGTGGCAGCGGCAGCTGCGCCTCCTCGCTCGCAAAGCGTAGAGGCGCTACTCGATTCACCCCCCTTACCATCCCAGGGCCAGGTCCAACGTGCAGTCAGTGCTCAGCAAATAGAACCTCAACAATCTGTGACGGACGACCTGTCGGAAATAACCACATCGGAAAACGATACCCTAAGAAGAAAGCGCAACTTCGTGGATCGTTGGGCGAGCAAAGTGAGATCGATGATGAAGAAATAATGACACCGAAAACTGTCAGTTCACCAATGACTGGCAGTCTAATGCAAGCTGCTTTCGATCTATGGGATGCAAAGGAACGAAATAAACGATCCGGACTCAAGTGTTAAAAATAGTACAAGATCTCATATGAAGTACTTTTAGTGGCACTTAAGTTTAGCGTTTTAATTAAATAATTTTAAGTACAAGCAGTGAATTATATATATATCTCAATTAAACATTTTCTTCTCGAAGTATATTCACTGAAAGGTGCAGGCCAGTAATCGCAGTGCCTTCACAAATATGCCTCTTCATTATTTGTAAATAAAGTAAATAGATAAGCTTTTAAATTTGTAATATGTGTATATGTGATTCGATACTGATGTGATTGATTATTAATTTAAAAAACAAAAAAAAAAGAACAATGTATTTTTGTATATTTATTTAACACATAAAAGTCTTTAATTTTTATATAAATTAAAAATTCTGCGATATATTGCCTTCGTTAACATGCTTGTGCAGTAAACAATATTTAAGTGTATATTATGTGATAATTGTATTTTATTAGATTAAACTAATACTTTTTTAATATTGATAGTTTTTTCTTATAAATCCTTTTGAAGAGGTAAGGGAAAAATCCTTTTACATCTACAGTTTTTGGAAAAAAAAACAAGTGGGGAAAGTATGGTGGGAGTCAGTCATCCAAATAATAGGATGATACTCTGAATTCCTGTTAACAAACAAAGCTTGCGGTCCCTCGTAAAATTTAATGCACCAGGGATTTCTTTGAGTGTTCTTTTTTTTTCTTTTTTATACTTCCTCTTACTGCTTTTTAGAGGAAGTATTGTAATCGTGTCAAATTTTAGATATCGGGTTTTCAACGGAAATACACGTTTGAGGTTCTCTGAGTCCAAAAAAGAGGTTTTTAGAAAATGAAAATTTTTAGAAAGTGTGTGTAGCAGCATAGCTCAAAAACGAAAAAGTTCAAAACTGACATTGTGAGGGTATCATAATGAAGAATCTGACACGAATTTACCTGTCCAAATCCCTTAACCGGAAGTAACACTTTACTGAACTTTTTTTTTCTTCATTTTTTTTGCGATTTTCACGATATATTAACTACATATAGTACAAAGAGCTAAAACTGGGAAAATTCATTTAAGAGAACTTTTTTGTGAGGTTATGTTTACTTATGAAGTGCTATTTCAATTTATTATTCAATTTTATTATCTAAATAATATTAATTGGAATTAAAAATATGTTGTCAAAATTCTGAATTTGATGAGAATGGTTGTGCTTTTTACCGGTTATTTCAATTTTCTAAGATTTTATCCATAAAAGCACCCGACGGATTTAATTTAATTTGTTAAAATAACAATGAATTTAGAGAACTAGGTACTTTTGTTAGGAACTGTTTTCCGAGAAGGTAGGGTTCATTTAAAGAAGTTTTAAGAGAAGGGGAGTGAGTTTCTCCCAGAAAAGCCATTTTTCAAGTATAAATTCTCTAATTGATAGAAAATTGAAGACACTGCAAACATTTAGTAAAAAATTAAGAGTTGGAAGAAGATTTATCACTTAAATCTTGTAAACTGCATGACGAAGTCGTGTGAGTGTTTTACACGAGAACTTTTTTCTATATTTTATCTCGTTACTATTATTGCTGCCAGAATTAAACCGGGTTTACCCAAGCAGCTGATAGGGATAGTGCTCAGTTTAAAGACAGAGGCACCCCTTTCGCTTGATACACTGAACTTAATACTGAAATTAAGTTTGAAATGACAGTACTTTAGATTACTAAAAAGTTGATATAATTAAATTTACACTAAAATGAACATATACATAATCTATACTGCTCATTAAAATAATCAATATTACCAATATTAAAAAAAAAATTACCAAAACCAATCAGAGATAACAATAACAATCATCTTCCCCCAAAATGAGAACATCTCTGGCTAATCGGCTGATAGGGGCCAAAAAAAATACTTTTGAAAAACAGCCCATTGGTAGGTAGGGTCCAACTTGATGTTTTTCACATTCATCAAAGGTATAAAAGCATTAGGAAACTTTAACTTTAGTAACTATCCATAAAAACTATTTCTAGTGAACTTGTCCGAAATTTGAGAATTCTTAAGTAATGGGTTCACAACCGATTGAATGTTTGTTTTTTTATATGTAAATCTTTCCTGTGGTAGCTGCTTCGGCCATTTGACGCCGGAAAATCCATTATAAAAAAAGGCAATGGAACGCCTGGATCATGTATTTCCTGGTGGACTTTTAAGTCCAACTACCGATTAAGTATCGTGGACTGTCGCGGATAGCAAGCATAGCTTATATTTCTCATGTTAACCCATCAAATAAAATACAAGCCAATACCGAGATTGGAACCAAGTGCCACAATATATCTCAGCTTTGTGGCTTAATATAATTTAGATGATTTCTTATCACTGTCCGACAGTTCCTCTCCCTCTTATTCCTTTCAGGTATGGCCATTTGTATTCTCTTGTGGAAGTGAGAATTGGATTGAAATGGAATTGCATTAAAGAAGAGGAGCCAAATCGAATAGGGTTTGTAGTAAGAAAGATGATACGACTATTATAAGAAAATAGTTAAGATTCAAAATAAACTTTCGTACCTATCTATTACTTTATATTTAAACATATAAATTTTCAAGGACACAACAGAAATGTCAAAGATTTTTTTGGACATATTTATGTATTTATTAAATGGCTGAACTCATCTGATTTCGAAATAAAAAAGTAAAAATAATTATAATTTGTATTTCAATAGTTGAGAAATATTTCTGCTACATTTCATTGAATTCACTACAGCGGTTTCAACGTTGATGCTACTTTCAAACAAAAGAAATAATTTGTTCATTTCACTAAATATTACGAATTTCCTTCCCTCTTTTTTAGATCATAAGCATAACGTTGAACTTGAAATACAGACCGTATTGCAGTATTTTAGCTCGTATGAAATCTTGCCAGGTTTATGCTCTTGTGCCCAGTATC
Source organism: Triatoma infestans (assembly GCA_011037195.1). Taxonomy (NCBI): domain Eukaryota; kingdom Metazoa; phylum Arthropoda; class Insecta; order Hemiptera; family Reduviidae; genus Triatoma; species Triatoma infestans. The sequence continues at coordinate 30,850 of JAAEAF010011122.1, forward strand.
CCCCATTATTAAATTTAGGGCTGGGAAATTACCGGCGTAGAATACATGAAAAAATGACTGAAATGAAGGATCGTAAAATATTAATAAGTACTTATAAGCAGTTCCTGCCACATGCATTATTATACACTACTTGAAAGGAACATTATAAGTACATTTTTACCATAAAATAAACAAACGATGCATATTTAAAGGTACTTTGATGGATTTACGACTCTAAACACACACAACACTTTATTTCTAAATTAATTTTGTATTTTGATTTATTCATACCTTTCTTCAAATCAATTTCGAATGCTACTTTTACAAAAGCTTTCATGAGAACTTGAAATAATATTACGAACTGCCTGCGCATTATAGTGCAAATCTATCAATTCGTTAGTAAACCAAAAATGATTTTCCTTGACGTACATTGAGGCCAATCGAATCACCTAATCAGTAGATAAAAACTCAAACATAAACCAAAACGCACCGGAAGTACGTGCTGGTTTAGTTAACTGATACAGAACAAAAAACGTATATATCATTACCATGGATAACCAATATTGCAAACTCCCCCAAAAAAGTCACGCTCTATTGCTTGTATAGGACGGTAATTGAGGATTAAATTTCTACTTTAAATTTCACTTAAATAAAATTAATATTGAACAAATTTTCGTTTAATTTTAATAAAACTTTATTTTTATTTACAGCATAAAATTAATTAGTGAGAATATATATATATATATATATTCGACAGAGTCAGGACAATTTCTACTTTTTTTGGTCTAAGTTCCTTGTATTATTTTAGACACTTATATTTTTAAAATACTAATATCAATCTTTTTATAATTAGAAGACCGCATTTCCCTGAAGTAGTTTATTCACATTAAATTAAGGAAGTAAATTCATCAATAATTTTTTCAGTTGTATTTTAATAAATTAATCAACATACAAGAGTTATACAAATTTGATTTTATTTGCAAAGCGTTATTTGTGTAAGATTAGTAAGGAATTGAATACAAAAAGTCATGCAGCGGTTAAGATTTGTCTCAGAACTACGTATCCTTTTCTTTCTGTTACATAGATATTAATATTGAGTTAAGTGGAGAGGAATAGAAATAATCCTTTTTATTTATCTCCATTCCTTTCCATTACTCTCATTTACAAACTAATATGATTTACCAAAATAATACACATTTATAATTTGATTAAATTACTTTATCTTACCTAACTAAATTTAGACGAGCGTTATCATCATGTTTTTCCCGAGTTTACAACTTTTAATTTCATCCAATCAGCTTTAATGGACTTTTTGATGAAGACAGGTAATAAATAATCTTTATGTAGCGTATTTGATAAATTTCATGAATTTAAATAAATTAACTGAATAAATATAAAAATAAAATAAACCCAGTAAAAAGAGTCAATAAAAAGATTAGTTTCTGAGTGTTATTCAGTATAACTTTTTAAATAATGACTCAATATAATCTCTCAAATTGTGAAACTTAATTTATGCTGCATATAATTTATTTAATGAGTTCTTAATAGTTCTTCTAAATTAGTTTGTTAATATGTTATCTTAATAGCATATTGACTTTGGCTCGGTAGATATATTTTTAGTTTCAATAATACAAATAATTTAACGGATAATTTTTTTTTTTTATGTTCAAGGTATGGTTACCATTAATAAAAAAAAAAGTGAAGTTTACTGAAAGCATCACACTCCTTTATCAATTTGTGTTATCTTTTACAATATAAATAGACTAGTATTAAATGAAAATAGAAAAACTGTAATGATTACTGATTAGTATTCAGTATCGGTAATCAGATAATATAATGTATTAAGCCTCAATCAAATTACTTGAATTTTTCCATATCATATAATTATGATTTGTGGTTTCAATGCAAAGTTCATGTATTTATAATGATTGTAATTAATGCATAGAGTTTCAGACAAAGTCAATTGATATTATTGATGCTATTAAACTTATATTGATATTATACAAAGTTTCAATTTGAAATAATTAACTAATTATGTGTACATAGATATTTCCGTTGTGGTATCTGCCCCTACTGGATCTGGTAAGACAACATTATTTGAAATTGCTATAATCAAGCTTTTGGAAATGTGGGAGCATTCAAAGGAAGATCAAGAACAGAAGATAGTTTACAGTATGTTCTAAAGCAACAACTGAATAAATGCATATATTGATTTGGTTTAATGTAAATTATTAATTTTGCTGGCAACATGCCAAGTTAAGGATAAAGGAAAGAGTAATCAATTTTTTCATTAAAGACTGCCACCAATCGGTTGTCGATTTGAGAATCCTTTAATTATATTTTTCCGGTAATGTGATTTTTGTTAAAAAAATTGGAAATTTCATGCAAATTTGTTTTCTTATCTATTTATAGAAGTGCAACAAGATATGAATGTGCCATGACATTGATTTAAAGAACTTTTGAATCAGATTGGTTACTCTGATGGTTCGGAACGTCCCATATTTTTTTTTTAATTTTATAAGTACCCTCTACGAAGTAAATAGGAATAAACATCTAGCAAAATACAGAATATAATTGGGGTTCCAATTTGACAACTTAACTGGAAATCCTCAGTTTGATTAGGATTATTGATAGGAAAGTTGTTTCTTATCTCAACCATATATTGTCACTTCGGGCATGTGTTATTCCTAATTTTTATAAAAAAATGTTTTTTAATTATAGTGGCACCAATAAAGGCATTATGTACAGAAAAATTTAGAGAATGGGATAATAAATTTTCCTCGCTTGGAATTAGGGCAATTGAGGTAACTGGTGATTCGGATGGTTCGGATCTTTTAACAATACAACATTTTAATTTAATTTTGACAACCCCAGAAAAATGGGATGCATTGACAAGAAAATGGAAGGATCATTCATCACTTATTCAAATGATAAAATTATTCCTAATTGACGAGGTAAGTAATGGAAGTTAAGCTGTTAAAGTAAAAATTTAGGCGAAAGATTAAATACTGTTCTCAAGCTAAAAGTTTTAATTTAATAAAATTACTATGTTTTTCAAGTAGTAAACGAATTACTTAAAAAAAATTCTAATCTCTATTGGTGATATGTCTTGATGTGTAGCCATTTAAACTGAGATAATATTTTACCTATTCAATCTTTAACGACCAGCATTATTGAAAACAATATTCATTTCTACTTTGACACAGATCGGCATTATTTGCTGTTACTCTGAATGCTCCACACAGAAAGAAAGTGGTCTGTCTGGAGCAGGGGCTTGGTTGCAAGTTGATCAAAGGAAGATTTGTGGCTTTAGGAAGTACGACCACTGTTTTCCAGGATGAGATAATTAGTACCATTCAAGCTGCTGCTTGGTGGAAGAGTGGCATAGAGAAGATGAAAAGGTGGAAGTTATACTCTGATAGTCTTTGAATAAGCCGTGTTGTAATTTGTGGGTGAATATTGAAGAAGACTTACTGGCCTCGCTCAGAGGAGCAGGCTGGGACTCTTTTGGGTTCCCGACACGCGGGGTACCATTTTTTTGAACAGTAGTAGCTGTCACTAAGCAAATTTGCCACAAAGAAGTTAAACAATGAAGGAATTGGAAAACCGCTAGTGGGACAAGGAAGGATGCGTCCCGGCTAAAAGACTTATAAGAGATATAAGGCAGGGGTACTTGAAGTATCTTTTCTCCCTGAGTAGAATACAGTTGAGGGTCCTGATAGGTGTATTATTTCATTATAACTTTTATTCTAACGATAAAAAAAAAAAGAAAAGTTCTTCCAAATAAATGGAAGAAACAAAACAAGACTTGGTTTTTATACATTTTAGCGTAAACTTCCAAAGTAGCATTGCTGAACATTATGCCTATGCTTATCTGTTTCTTTTTTTAATTCAAGAAGAAGTTTTTTGTATTTGTGTGAAATAATTCCTCTAATTATCTTCGACCTATTATCCCAAACTTCCATCGACCCTTGTGGGAAGCTCTGACATAGAGCAACAGTTTGATTAATTTCGCCGAAGAAACTTGATTATTGAAATAATAACGGTAGAATACATATATATATATATTTTTTCAAATAATTTTTGTTTAAAAGGTGCATTTACTTAACGAAGAAACGAGAGGACCAACGCTTGAAGCAGTTGTGTCACGAATGAAAACTGTTCAAGAATCATTAGATTCTAAGGAAGCTGGAAGTGATTGGATAAGATTTATTGCAGTGTCTGCAACTATACCAAATATTGAAGATATTGCAGCATGGTTAAGTTTAAAGCCAAAGGCAGCTAAATGTTTCAAGTATAAATAATGTTTATTATTAAAACTATATTATTTATTTAGATTAAATTAAATTGAAGCCATTAAATGAAAATATAGGTTCGGGGAAGAAATGAGACCAGTACATTTGCAAAGAATTGTCAAATCTTATCCATGTAAAGATGAAAAGACAATTGGGTATAAATTTGATTTATCATTAAATTATAAATTAAAACAACTAATAATGCAATATTCTGGAGGAAAACCAACATTGGTGCGTTAAAATTATTTGTAATCATTTAATAATAATACTCTTATATAATTTAATTTCATACTAATTTTAGTTTTATATTTTTTAACCATACTACACGCAAATGAATTTTTTTTTATTTATTTTTTATAGATTTTCTGTAGTACTCGAAAGAGTGTGATAATGACAGCAAATGTACTATGTCAGCAAATATCTTTTCAATTTACATCACATCAACGAGAAAATATTGAGGCTGCAGCAGAATATTTATTAGATAATAAATTAAAAGGTTATTTTTTTCTATTACATCTAAGTAAATAATTCAAAAAATTAATATTTGTGTGGCTTTCTTAGTGTAAGAGAAAGGATTATAATCATATCATACTTTGGAAATTGAGTTCACTCCAGATAAAATATGTTTAGAAATCCATTAGAATCCAGTTTTTGTTTTTCAGAAACATTTGATCACAGTATCCCATACGATATAAAACTTTCCATCTTTCGTATAAACAAAGAAATTTATTGAAATTCCTTGTTTATGCCTCTAAACAAAATATTTAATACTACCTAATTCGTACAAAATATCGGTTTATGATTTATAAACTTCACACAACACATTTAATAGTTTCCATATCCTGTTTATTTTCATTTTTTAAAGAGAAATTATTTTTAAAAATCTTCGAAATATAATTAATTAAATTATTTTAAAATAGTATGATGTCAATGCTCATAAACTATAGGGAAACAAAACAAAGTAAATATTTAGCAATCTTAACAAGTTTTATGACGTAGAAGTCAACAAATTTATTGTTTGTTGCATCAGATTTGAACAATAGTTAAATTTAGCTAGCTTGTTTTTTTTTTTATTTACTTAAATTTAAATGTACTTAAATTACTTTACTTAAATTTATATAAAAATTTAAATTGAATTCCTCTTTCGTTTACTTTACTTAAATTACTTATTTTAAATTTATATTTTAAAGAATTTGGATTTTGAAATGAAATTATTTGCTTTAATACGCAACAAGAGATTTCGTTATTGATACATCTTGATACTTCTTGAAAATTAGTAGCATTTATTTCTATTTACTAAATTGCTAAGAATAACGTGTTAAAACCTTATTTAGCCAAAGATCAACATGTTGTATTAGAATTTTTCCATTACCATATATTCGTATATATACATCTAAAGATATCACTTCATATTATTTATTAATTTATCAACATTTTATTTAAAAAGTAATTATTTTCATCATTTCAGAGATGGTGAGCCGAGGTGTAGCTTATCACCATGCTGGTCTTGTACTCACCGATCGACATTGTATTGAAGACCTTTTCCGATTAGGATATCTACCAGTTCTTGTATCTACTAGTACATTAGGTAGTTATTTACTACTGTATTTATTTCTACCAGTATCTTTGGGATACTATGGTAATAGCTACAAGTAATGCTTTTTAATAGACCATATTATTTGGTTTATCAACTAATATTACTATATTGGTAATAAACCATTTATTTTACTCACGTGGCACTTTAGAGGAAAGCTTAACGTTGGTCATCTTTCAAAATCTTCCTAAAAAATCTGTTTACTTGGAAAATATAATAAATAAAAATATAGTTATTTGTGTGTGTGTGTGTGTGTGTGTGTTTGTGTGTACATGGAATACGAAATTTTACGCATTCCAGATGTGGGGGATTTTGATCGAATTATTTGTCTCACATGCGAAGACGTATTATCAAGTTTTGAGTTTCCAGTGATTTTTTGTTTCTGAGACATTTTCTGCACCCATTCATACACAGACAACACACACACCCACACACACACGAACATATACGAGGGCAAGGTGAAAAGTTCTCGGCCTAGTAATGAAAACGAGTTTATTGTATTTTTAAAGTGCATTTATTTCTGAATATAGTCTCCCTTTAGTTCAATACCCTTTGTCCAACGTTTCTCCAATAATTGGATTCTGTCCCTGAAGGGTGATTCTGGAAGGTTTTCAAAATATCCATTTACCGCTGCTATCACCTCTTCATTTGTTGACCCAAAAGTTTTTCAGCCACAAATTTCTTAGAGTTTGGGAATAGACAAAAGTCAGGGAGCCAAATCTGGCGTATTCATACTTCAAATCCCTCAATTTTTCAATTGCCAAAGTGCCTTTGTGGGCGAGTGCATTGCCCTGGTAAAAGTGGATCTTTTTATTTTGCAAGCCATTTCTCTCTAATTTTTTCATCTGTTAGGCAGTCAATTAAATGAAACCCTTTACCATCTCCTAAAAACACAAGTAATAACCTTTCCAGCCGATGCAATTGTCTGCTTTCTTCGGTGCAGAGCCACCGGCTTCTACCCACTGCTTGGATGGTTGTTTAGACTCAGGTGTCAAGGGGTGAACCCACGTTTCATCCATCGTAACCAATCGGGCAGAAAATCGGTTGGATTCTTCTTAAGATGGCCCAAACGTTGCTGAGAAACTTGATTTCTCTTTTGTTTGTGATCAGCATTTAACAAATGCGGTACCCAACTTGCACAAAGCTTCCTCATACTGAGTTCTTCGTGTAAAATGTGCCCTATCCTTTCTTCTGGATGCCTACAACTTTAATCGTCGTCATTTAGAACCATATTGTGTAATTCTCGATATTTTATTCGGTAGTAGCAATTTTTCACGTGGACCATCATTTCAGTCGATGTAGGACCACGTTTAAATTCAGCTGCCTATTTTTTTACTATTGATAACGAAGGTACAGAATCCTTATACACTTTCACTACTTTGGATGAATTTCTGTTGGCGATAAAATTCAAAAGGAAGAATTTTATGACGGAACGGTAATCAAGTTTATTCATTTTGTCAAAAACAAACAACACATTTATTTTAAATAAAACAAAATTGTCTAATCAAATTCGCATTAGGTATTTACTTCTACAACAATGTACCAACATAGCAAAACAGTAATTTCATTTGCAGCAGTGCCATCTATGGGCTAGGCCAAGAACTTTTCACCTTGCCCTTGGATATTCTTTTCGCACTCAGGAAACCTCTTATGTATTTTGATGAAATCTCCATTTCGAAAATTTCACATGATCGCAATATGATTACAGTAAGAGAAAGATTTAAAAAATAATCGTAATTAAAAAGAGGTTTTTCATGTTTTTAATTGGTTATTGCTTAGTTTCTAGTTAGGACACCGTTGTCCCAAAACAACATTCTGTTGTGTAATTTCTAAACATATTAATTTAAACACTTTTACATTTATACTTTTACACGTTTAAATTGAAGGCAATCCATTATTATAGTTTCTTTTAAAACATAAAATTATTTAGGTCAGAACATATACTGAACATGTTGAATTTCAGTTTTGCGCACGCTGTTTTGTGTGTTAATGTGTTTTTCTTTGACAAAAATATTTGTCATAGAACTTTTAAAGCTAGTGAGCTAAATTCGGTTGAGGTCTCCGATAGATTCATGCATTTTACGTCTGATCCAAGCCATTATTATATTATTCATTCATGAGAATGGTAATGCGTCTTTGTTATTTTCTTTTTTTCGCCAATGTACAAGATTAATTTTTTTATTGTACACATACATAGTGTTTAAAAATGAGTATTAATTTAAAGTAACTAATTATGTTTAATTGAATATGTGGATGGATCCACAAGCTAGATAACATTTGGTGAATTTACTCTGACGATGGATGAAAATCCGGAACCGGTCAGCAAGAAAATAAATTTGCATGCTCTGACGGATAAAATACCACAAATTATATTTAATTTTGATTCAATAAGTCTCTCTCTGTTTCTCTCTATAAGATAATTTTGTTGGGATGAATGACTGCAATAAATAAATTGGTCTCCCTTATACTACAAGATGACCGTTATTACTTTCTCATACTTCTAGTAAAAAGAAGTATTACGATCGTGTCAAATTTTCGAAATTGTGTTTTTCGCCGGAAATACATGGTTTGAGGTCCCCTGACTACAAAAAAAATGTTTTTATCGAATGGACTATGAAAAATCGCAGGTAGCTCAAATTTGATATTCCGTTTAGGACCACTTGATTCCGATAGGAGAACTTGAACACCACACCTAACACGAAGTTTTGGGCAGAAAATCCATCGATAGGAAGTGTGACTTTACTTAGTTTTTGTTTGTTTTTCGCGATTTTCTACACACATAAATATCTCTATCACTTTGATTTGTAACATTTTCCCAGGAAAATTGATTTTTGGTGGTACTGGGGGAACAGTAGCGTTTAGCTTTCCTCTAAAGTACCATTTTAGTACAATGTATGGTTTTGACACGTCTATAATATTAATAATATACATTAGAAATATTGGTAGAATTCCAAATTCTAAGAAAAGCTTAACTGGAAGTACAATTTTATGAATAGGTTTTTGAGTTTTTTGAGACTTTTCCCGAAAACGACTGTAACGATTTCTTTTAAATATTGAATACAACTGCACCAATATAAATCTGACACTTTTATTTGTAGGTAAAATGTTTGTAACAAATAATTCGTTTTAGGTGGTTCTGAGGAATCTGAGACGGTTGAGAGAATGAATAAGAGAAAGTTGAGTGAATGTGTTTTTTGATATTGATTTTTGTTTTTTACATTTACAGTAACATTGACAGTGAAAGATATAATGTTGGCAAAATAATGCAGATTTTCAACAATACTGGTCTTTAATAAAGTCTTTGCAAACGCTTTTAATTCAGCAGTCCTTTATGGGCGGAACCATTTCAGAAAATTCATGACCATTAGCGGGCCGATATCATTGCAACTTTGACATTCTGGAAAAACAAGAAAAACCAAGGAACTCGAGTTTTTTTTTTTGACTTACTCAATATCAAGTCGTTTTTACTCAAGCAGAAACTTTCCAGATCTCTTGGCCAAATAAATATAAGCTTGTGTCAAGCTTCCGCTTCAGTAGGTCTCTCTAACTATGCTATCCCGTTATAGTTGGAGAGAATCTCTTGTTAAAATAGTATTACTAATTATTGTGCACGAGTTTATGAGGTGCGATCTTCTTTTCACGATGATCTTGTTGTGCAAGTCGAAAGCGATTCTGTGTTTTGGTTGGAATATACTAGAAGGCCAGCTTTGCCAGCTTCTTTCGATATTTTTGTATTACTCTCAAACATATATAATAACTGATATAAAAACTGTAAACATGGGATATTAAATTGGATAAAGAAATGGAATTGGAGCCGGATAAAATTGTCCCTGTTTTAAAAATACATCTGCAGATTTTGGAAAGATTATTTAAACTATGCTTATATCTATCTTTAATTAACAATATCTTTTTATTATTTTTTTTTTCAAGCAATGGGCGTCAATTTACCGGCCAATTTAGTTATAATAAAATCAACAGAACAATATGTGTGTGGAGGTTGGCAGGAATATTCAGAAGGACAAATTCTACAAATGGTTGGACGTGCTGGTCGACCACAATTTGGAAATTCCGCTACTGCTATAATTTTAACAAAAGATGTATATAGGGTAAGCCAATATTGTTTAATTTTTACTTTTAAAAATGAAGAAAAAAAAAATATACAGACATGTAACTTATACATTATTTGTGAAGTTCTTATAGCTTCTTTCATCACTTCAAGAGAACAAAGGAATCACAATGACCTTCACATTCTCTAGAAATTGGTGAAATTTTCTTTGACTTGACATTATTATTTATCCTTCTAGTTTCTTTCGTGATAGACTCGCTGTATTTCTTACTCATTGGAAGGTTTATCCAAAACTGAATTAATCACAACACAAAGAAATTCTGTTGGATGGACGATATAGAAAATGTTTATTTCTCAGGTTTATAATTAAATATGTCTCTATCTAAAGTGAGTTAGTACTATAATTGGTTTATCTGTGATTGTTGAGAAGTACCATCTGAAGGATTTGCTTCAAGTGAAACAGATTTTTTTAAGGGTGAAAAGTTCTAGTAATTCTGTTTTTAATTCTGGAATGATTAAACATTATTATACAGTATGATATTTACCCAGATATGATCCAAGTTCAGTTTTCTTCGAAAAATAAAACATTTTTATGAGAAATATAAAAAATAACGAGAGAGGCCATTGATTGAATTTACTCTATCAACGTCTATTGCTATAATTTTCTTTTACTATTTCAAGTAAAAGTATTCCAATTGAGTTTTCATGGAAATACTACTACTTCTAAGTTTTTAGAAGCCCCTTGACAAGGATATTTTAAAGAATAATTTGTATGGGCTCGCTCATAAACAGCTTTACTGAGAAAACAAAACAAAAAATGCATAAAGTACGATTTCGTTTGGGTATCACCTATGGATGATATGACTCGAAAATTCCGACATGAATCCATCATACAAATGATGCCCTAACATTCACACTGGAGGCTTGCAGAGACGGCCGGTGTTTGTAACAATTTGGGTTTAGCGTACCCGCAGGTAACTCTAGCTCACCAAAACATACCCATACTCATACTTATCACATTGTAATTTTACAAACTATATTCTAAGTACTAACACTGACTCATTTGAGAGTAACGTTGTATTTTATATGTCACAAGAATTGACTTTATAGCCGTTCCATCTACACTTTTAATAGATTATACCAAGCAAAAGATAAAATATTTTAGAACAAAAAATTAGTTGGCTGGGGCCAAAGAAGGAACTTTTTATTTTTAAAAAAGTCTATTTAACGTTTCGGACACCTTTTGTGTCCTTTCTCAGGAATTAATTACAAAACAAAAATTTGGAAATAATGAAAATTGTATAATTATTGTATATATAATGTATTATACAGTTTTCTTTATTTCCGTATTTTTGTTTTGTAGTTCCTGAGGAAGGTCACCAAAGGTGTCCGAAACGTTGAATAATTTTTTTTATAAATAAAAAGTTTCTTCTTTGGCCCCAGCCAACTAAGTTTTTTGCTTGTTTAATAACAATGGCCAAACAAAAATATTGTTTATATTGGTAAAATATTTTATTCAACAAAGTTGCAAGAACAAGCACTTGTCTCTAATTTTTAAACACCATTAAATTCTTTGTTATTTTTAGGCTGTTTACTTGTTAATTGAAATGCCTATTTTTTTAAGGCAGTTCGCGAAATATTATATGTTTATAATTAATCGTTCGATCTATGGAGAATACCGAGATTAGAACGTATTACCTTACAGTTGTTGTGGTTGGTTGCGCAGAGTTGGAAAGCATCAGAGATATTTTCCGTGATAGCCTGCTACTTTTGCCGTCGTCGACCGGTTTCTGGCGTTCGCCCATCATCAGGATGTTTTTGTCAGAACAGTGTGATAATGTAGACTTTTACCGAACGCCTGAAACCGCAAACTAAAGAAGCAGAAATCTCTGATACCTTGATACAGTTCAGCGTAGCCAATGAAGCGCTGCGATGACAGTGTTATCAGAGGTTTGCTAACTCTTCCCTCCACCTTAAGATAGTCGAGCTTATATAGCTGCCTAAAAAATTGGTATTCTTTTACTTATTAATATATTGCTATTTCCTCCCGTGCTCGTTCATTAATTATGTAAGTCATTTAAAATTATTTCACTTCTTAGGATCTGTTTTAATTGAATTTCCTTAGCAGTTATGCCTTTTTCGTTCATATTTTCCTCGCTTTTATTACATCATACTTCACTTTAGATACAGGTTGGTTTTGAAACGGTGAAATTAATTACTTCTTTAGTTGATTTCACAGCTATAAATTACTTTATTCAAAGCTGAGTTTTCAGGTATATTAAGCATTTATTGTTAAATACTATTGTGTTTTTAATTGCTTATAATGGAAAAGCAACTATTTACAGAAATAAAATTTCTGTTAAGAATAAACTTTATGACTACTGGCCTTGCATATTTACAAATTTTAGCATTCTTACAGTGTGAAATGATGCAATAGTGGGAAAACAATATATATTATTCAAAACCTTGTTTTTTTTTTTAATAACTTCCACTGGGTTAATTTAATAAAAATAAAGACTAATTAATTAAGTTAATGAAAAATTATTTAATTACAAAATAAATATAATTTACATTTTGTTTATATAGAAAGGTAATTGCGGCATAAATAAAAAATACACAATCTTCTTATAGTCTATTTAGTAAAAAAAAATTGTTTTTTGCAAGAATTCTTTGTTGTTTTTTTTTCTGTTTTTTTTTTAATTGCTTTTTTTTGTTTAGTTTTTAAATTTTGTCATTTTTCTTTTTTTACAACTCATTATATATCTATTTTTTCCTTTTGGTTCTTTTCTCATTGTTCGTTCATAAATATCGTTCTTTCACAAAAATTGATCATCCGGATTTCCACATTTTCGTTGATTACCGTCCTACACTTGGATTGGCATTCTCCTGGAAGCTGATCTTTGGTACAAATCCACTCTCACCATCTACATAGTAAGTGATTGTCATCATACGTCCATCGGGAAGCAAAACATAATATGAGCCTTCAACACGGCCAACCTCATTTCCGGCTTCATTTGCGCCAAAATAAAGATTGTTTGGTGGATCTTCAACTTTGTAGTTGTACTCGTACTATGGAAAGCAATAGCATAGTTAATAAACATTTTTAGTCCGTTTTCTGATAAGAAGATAATAATGATAACTATTTTCTATGTGAATCTATGTATGAAAAGTAACAAAAATATAATTTAATTACTAAAATCATAACCGTTCATTCATTAGTCTCCAGAAAAGTAAATCATTTCAAAAAGACTTACCGGTTCTGGTTTTTCATCTGGAGGAGGTCCTTGAGGAGCGGCAGTAACCAACGATGTAAATATAAGACAAAAGGAGAACACGAATATCAGATATGTAGACATGTTTCGTGTAGAACACAACAAATATCACAACTTTCTTAATTTCCTTAAATAAAAAAAAAAAAAGGAAAGAAATAAGCACAAATTTCAATATCACTGATTTGAGTATTGTATCCAGAGGTGACGGTGGGCTAGGCAGTTCTCTTACCTGTTCGTCAGGGTAGTTGGTTACTGTTTAACCCAGAACAGTCGTCCCTCTGTTTATATATATATGCGCACTAGAACCAAGGACATAAGAAAGCTCCTTTATATCGCCCCCTCCCACAAATCCACCCTCTACTAACTGTCTATATTCTGTGAGCAGATCACACGCTCCTTATTGGAAAATGTTTGTGTTAAAAAAATATTTTTTTTCCTTATAGTAAATATATTACAAAATAATTAACATTCTCATATTAGAATGCAGTTTATATTAAAAATTCTGATTATTCCTTTATATATATATAAAAGTAAAAAAAACCTTGTAGTGCGATTTTTAATAATTATTTTTTCCTTGTTTTCCAGAAAATATGAAGTCTATCTTTTGTATTATGTTTTCCATTTTACTTTTTCTCCTTCATCAATAAATTGCGCTCATAGGTGCCAGATTATTGTTGTATATTACTTTCTCTTACTCCTAGTAAGAGAAAGTATTGTAATCTTGTCAAATTTTCGATATTGAGTTTTCACTGGAAATATCCGTTTTGAGGTCCCCTGAGTCCAAAAAAATGGTTTTTAGAAAATGGTCCATGTGTGTGTGTGTGTGTGTGTGTGTGTGTGTGTGTGTGAATGTATGAGAACACAGCTCAAAACCGAAAAAAAGGCAGAAAGATCAAACTTGATCCATTAAAACTCCGACGAATTTCATTAAATTTGATATACGAGCTACTATAAAAATTTGTCATTTACAGTTTTGAAAACTGGAGTAAGAGGAAGGTGTGAGTGTTTCATACCAATTTTTTTTTTTTTTCTGTCTTAGACTTATCCCATAATAATTATTAATATTACAATATTTATTTTAAATTATTCATGTTATAATTATTGTTCTATAAGTATTCATGCAGCATTGGTTTACTTTTTCTTATAACCTATAAGAGAAGGTAGTTTGAAGGTTAACTTTGAAGTTTTTCATTATAGTAGTATTTTTATGGTTTTTCGCAGTTTTTTTGGAAATTAGCGTTAGTAATTTTCTTCAAACTCGATACATATATACCTCATATTGGAAAGATTTTTTCCAGGAAATCCTGGGTTTCCTCTAAAAATGTCATTTCAAAACATTTTATGGGAGACTAGACCTTTACTAGAAATTCTAAGTTGAGAAAAAATATAACCATCAATCAACATTACCGTTGCGATGGATGTAGTAACAGTATGTTGTGTAAGTTTTATGAGACTTTTTAATTTATCTCATAGGCACGGAATAGAGGTAATTAATTTATGAGCTTATCACTTAACTTCTTATGACTCCAGTAGATGTACTGACTTCAATATCATTTAAAAATTACGGAATGTTGAGTTGTTTAAAAAATAATTAATACTATCAATTGTTTGCGTTCTTATTAAATTTGCACTATTCACCGGGCCTTAATCTTGATATTCCTTTTAATTTACTGTTCCGCTAGGAATCCGTCGACAAGGACGTTTCTGATTCGTCCAATTTGGTACGATTGTTTATTGAATTTAGCGATTTTTTCGAAAATGGTTCCAATGATTTTCTTCAAAATTCGCATACTAACAACAGTAGCCTTAATAAATATAAATAGATTATTATAAATATATCTATAATATAGATAAATTAACTTTCACTTTTTAAATTGAAATTAAAAGTTAATAAATTAACTTTCACGAGTTCTGTATTGGAACTTTTCACTGAAGTATCAATTTAAGTAAAATGTACGGTTCTGGCTTCTATCTAATATTAAGGAACATGAAATGCATTGTTAATGATTCCTAAGCTGAAGCAACTCTATTTATCGGAAATGGGATTCAACAGATTTCTGGATTTTTCTCGATAGTGGCACCAATGCTTAGTAATATAGTAAACGTATTTTTGGGGAGATTCTAGGAAATCGTCGTTAAATTTTGTGTTTTAGGGATTACTTCGCGGCTTTTCTTTTGGACGAATGAAATCTCATACAAGTACTACTTGCTATGTTCTGACTAACAATATGTACTCAGACTGCTATGATTGGTCCCGTCTAGATACTGTTAGGTTAAAAATAGAAGATAATACTCCCTAGTTTGAAATGAAACAAAACTTTTATTTGGGAAAGAACAAGTTCAGAATGTCCAATTCTAACCTTAATGCAGCTTTAAGTCTTCGTTAGCTAGTCATTGACCGTATTACGCAGATTTCCATTGGAAAATTGAGAGCCTTCCCCACTACACACTCTTTTAGGCGTTCCTGGCACAACCTTTATCATAAAAATGGATTTGTGTTAGTCCCTGGTAGCTCTCATTCCCTATCACTTCTACTTTCTTTTTCATTTGATAGATTTTAATAGATTTTTGATAGACTTAAGTGTTTGATTTGTTTAACAACTGATTTTTAATTTATTAATGCAGCAAGTAAATGCATTAAGTTCTGTAATATTATTTCTAATATTACACTTAAATTAATCTTTGGAAGAATTCTTTAATAATAAAATAGTCATGATTTACATTACGTTTCAACATTGTTTGTTTGAATAGCGATATTTACATTTCTACATACTAAGAAACAATTTTATCTAAAGTTCATGTGAACGTGTACTGTTGAAGAGCCGGTGGTGTGTTGGTGAATCTTTAGTGTTGAATTGTCTATCTTTTTTAGAATATCATTCGTTTTTCTATAATGTGACGTGTTACATGTAAAACTCTGACACAAATTGCAATACCTGCCTATCACGATAGGTATAAACTTGCCCACTATAAAGGTACTAGATTTTTAAAAATCTCCTTTATTAACTGTATTTTTTTTTTTTTAACTTTACATAATTTATTCAATTGTAATAAAATGTCTGAGTGTAATCATCAATTAGAGGACATTTATATTAAATCCATAAGTCCATAAGTCACTTTGAACATGTTGGCCCTTCGATTGCGAAATTATTTTGCCTCTTCTGTAGATTGGCCTACACTAGAGGAAAACTTATTATATTTAAATAAAATAAAAAATTATTTTTTAAAAATTCAAAATTACTTAATTTTATTCAGTGTCATTAAGATGTTAGTCTAAATCTAAATCTAATTATGAAACTATTACAGATATATTTACTAACACCAAGAAAAATCTATTAGTTATTCCATTTCTGGAGTGATTTTGTTAAGGAAAAATTCTTATCAGAATTTTGAAATTGAATTTCTATTCAAAAACTTGTAGTAAGGCATAATGAATAACGAAAAACATATATATTTTTTTTTTATTGAAAACAGTTACAGCTTATATAGCATAACACAAAATCAAATACGAGTGAAGTACAGATTTCATATTCAGTAGATACTTACGGGCAAACCCAATTCAGACGTCGATTTTTCGGGTCTCAACGGATGCCTCTTATTCTGAGTGGGCATTTTAGTTTTTCAGAGAAAAATTCATAATTGTATTTTTGATGTTTTAGAAATATATTGTTTTAGGAAATATTTTATTAAATATGCGTTGATTCTTTGCCTTTTTTTTTTAGTTTCTCCTATTGCGGCTAACCGGAAGTATTGCGATTTGTAAATTTTTGAAATTGAGTTTTCACCCGAAATACAGATTTTGAGGTTCGCTAAGTACGAAAAAAGTGTTTTTTGTGACGGAGAATGAGTGTATATGTTTGTGTATATATACAAGAAAGTTTTAAGGAACGTCAAACTTGATGTTCCATTTAGGTTCCACGAACCCATCTGACAAGAATATCAAATATCGTGAACCGGAAGTGCGACTTTAATGAATAGTTTCATTATTTATTCGCGATTTTCTCAACAATGTTTCCAACGATTTTCATTAAATTTCCTGTTATCATCTCATAAATGCCTATCACTTTTTAATTCAAACATTTATCCAGAAAAAATTGATATTTTAGGAGATTCTGGAGGGGAGTAGCAATGTTAAACTTTATTCCAAAGTGCCACTTTGGTACAGTTTATGTTTTTGCCACCTATAAAATAATATTAAGGTGCAGTAAAATCATTACGAGAAATTTAAAGAAAATACATCATTTAAAATGCAGCTTTACTCAGTAGGTGTTTGAGGGTTTTGGGGGGATTTTTTTTTTTTTTTTAAACTGCTCTAAGGATATTTTTTAAACTTGGGATGTTCATTGCACATTATATACTATCACTTTTACTTGAAACATTGTTCTGGAGAAACCAATTTTAGGGGTGCACCCGGGTACGTGTAGCTTAAATTTCAAATTGCCTTTACAATGCTTTGCTAAAGGGGGCGCGTCTAAAAAAGAGGGCGCTGTCAGGTAAATAAGTATAATCGCCACCCATATAAAGTGTGATGCAACTAAACAACTAAGCCAAACTAAAGTTTTAATCAACATTTCCAAGAATAAAGAAAATTTGTAATTATAATAATTGGTGTAAGCTAACGTCAGGTGAGTTGTTCACACCAGATTTTTGAATACCTGCGACTCAGTATTGACAAAATTCATTTTTCATTTTGTCAATTTCCAGTGATAAAAAAAAAAATCATTGTTTTTGCAGATATTTTGGGTCCAACTATAAATTCTTTCCGAAGACCCCATAAATCCTCCAGCTAGTTTCGAAACCTCTAGTGCACAAGGAGTTTCGAAACGAAAGATTCGGTCAAATAAATTCAATTCACTAAGCGTGAATTACTATTTTTATTGGAAAAAGGTTTTTTTCAGTATTTTACAAGACCCATAAGGAGTCTTTTCGGAAGCCGTTCTTCCTCAATCCTCTCAACATGACCCAACCACTCTCAAAAGGGCCTGTTTCAAACTTGCTACTATATTCTCATTTTTATAGAGCTGATACAATTCTACATTCGTTCTAGTGTGCCACTGTTCATCCACCATGTTAGCGCCAAACAGCTTTCACAGTACCTTGCGCTCCCAAACCCCTAGTACATTCTCAGAAGTCTTGGTCCAAGACCCAGGTCTCACACGCGTATGCGACTACCAGCTTTATTATTGTCTTATTTTGGCATCTCGTGACAATATCTTAAAGCTTTATCAGTGCAAATAAACATCTGTTGCTTGCCGCAATCCTAGATTTTATTTCGTCTTTAATTACATTTTCTTGTGTCACAAATATTTAGATACGTCCGTTCCTGGAAAGATGTGCCCCAACATTTGTACACTTGCTGGATTTCTTGCTTGGTTCCTCGTAGTTTTCATCTACTTTGTCTTTCTTTCATTCATCGATAAACCAAGCTTCTTTGAGCCCTCAGATTCTTGGTGCATACCAGTTAACGAGCCTATTAAAAGTGCTGTGAGCAAAATCTCATCCAGGTACGCAAGATGCTGGTTTCTTTAAACTTATTATAATTACCGTACAAGATGTGATTATCACTTTTACTTTAGGGAGGTTAGGGCTTTAGGCTTTCCTCTAAAGTATCATTATTCGTAATACGCTTCTAATTATGTTAAAATAATTACATTTATTGTACATATTTCAATTTTGAAGAAAAATTATCACTTGGAAGTTGAAAATTGCATTAGAATGGCGTGTCTTTTCTTTATCTTACAGCCGTAATAGATATAACACAATCATGTACAAGTACAATTCCACCACCTAGAGGATGTTAAAAGAACTAAACGTTTAGTAAAAATTCCGATTTCTAAGAAATTTTGTCAGAATTCAGAGGATTGCAGTAAGGATAAACATATATGTAGGTTTCACCCCAGATATTTTTCTTCATTCAGCTACTTTTCAGTTCATTTGTGCATTCAGTGCATTTCGCGCATCCGCCTTTAACGGCCTTGAGCAACTGTATCTGCAGAATTAATCATGTTCATTATACACTGAAATTTGTGTAATATTCACTTTTGTTTCGATTATAATTAATCACCATTTTGTTTGTTCATAAATATATAATGAATGTAGCTGGTCTAAAATAGCTGAAGAACAATATTGTTATTGTTAATTAGGGCATCTCCTAAGCTATATAAAATCACAAATTTCATATTTCACGAAAACATTAGTATCAAATTATCTTAGTGGTAAACAAATCATTTATTAACATGTTATTAATGTATTATTTATGTTAACCATTTTACATTATGTCTCTTTAATTATTATAATTATTGGTCTTACGTAATATTTTTCAGTATTATTGATATGTTAGATGTGTGACAAGCGATGTTTGTTAACAACTCATGTAATGTGAGTAGAAGATATAGTTGTTTAGAAAACAACGGTCATTTCTGGGGATCATGGTACACACTAACAATAAGTAACACGAGATTTCATAAATTTACTGCATGCCTAAATAATTTTACAAAAACATAGTCTCTTAAGGAAAGGTTTACATTATATAGTCATTTTTACTTTCTCTTACTCGAAGTAAGAGAAAGTATTGCGATCGCGTCAGATTTTAGAAATTGAACTTTCACCGGAAATACATCTTTTTAGGGGTCTGTGAATACGAACTAAATCTTTTAGCGAATGATCTGTAATGTATGTGTGTGTGTGTTAACACAATATGCAAAAACGAAAAATCGCAGGAAGTTCAAACGTGGTATGCTATTTAGGCACTGTCACCGTATAGTACACGAAGATTTCGGACAAAATCATCAACCGGAAATGCATCTTTATTAATTTTTTTTTTACGTCTTTGGAGTTTTCTGAAAAGCGGTTCCAAAGATTTTCTTTAAATTTCGTGTACTACCTACACACATAAATACTTAATCACTTTTATTTGAAATTTTAATTCGCTTTTGGGGGGGAGGGGGTTTTTGCGGGAACAGTAGCATTATGCTTTCCTGTAAAGCTCAACTTCAGTATAATTTTTATTTTACCATCTACATAAGATTAATACAAACTTTATATAGCAATGGCCAGAGGAGTTTCTTTTAATGAAAAAAGAATTTTTTATTGTTCTACGTTTCGGGTACAATTGTTGCCCTTCTTCAGAAGCTCTTAAGGTATGTCCACACTGGCGTTATTGCATGCCTCATTGAAGACGAGTAGGAATTTGTTTTTATAACGCAAGCAATAGCGCACGTGAATCCAACTACTTGGATTTTCGTTCAACATTCTATGCGTCTTTTTAATCTCACTCGTGTTGTGTGATTATTTTATAGGTTATATATTATGTTATAAATTTTAAATATTATTATAATAATAATTTTATTATTAAACTGATAGTAATTAAACTATTATTATTAATTAATAATATCTCCGACATGTCTGCAAATGAAGAGACACTTGATTTCATAGAGGATTACCGCCAACGAACAGTTTTATGGAAAATAAATTCAAAATTATACACCAACCATTCTGAATCCATCGATAAAATGCACACTAAACAGATGATTAAGTGTGGACAACAAATTGAATGCGTCAAGAGGCATGCGCGAAAGGCATGCGTGACGCATGTTGAATGGAAAGAGGAAGCGCAAGTTGAAAGGGAAAGGGAAAAGGAAAGCGCACCAGTGTGGACATAGCCTTAGGCTAGGAGAGGAGTGTATACGATGAGTACGTTGATTGAAATGAACGGTTGTTATAATTTTAACGCCTGACAATTTGGAAACCATTTTTAAAGTAAAGTAATGCCTATTTTTTTTTATGGGCTTAACGTCCAGTTATACCAAAGTGGACGGGAGCGGAAGCACATAGTTTATTATTAACATTTTTTAAACGAATATAAAAATTTATCAGTTATACGCGGGACTCGAACTGCTCATCTCCCAGTTACAAGTCCATGCTCATAACCACGACACCAATATCCGTCTCCTTTAAAAATGTATTTCTGGTAAAAAATTCAGTTTTCAAAAATTTATAATAGTAAGACAAAATTAAATTGGTCGTAGATTTTATAAAAAAATTGTTATAAAAGCAACACATATAATATCATCAATCTGATAGTGATAGGTGGCCATATTGTTTTAAACTGATCTTGTCTATCATAGTAATTAATATTCATTATAAATAATAATGCCCGTTATAGTGCAAATACTGAAATAATTAAACTCCCACATAAATGGCATCCGTAATTTGTAGTGATGATATTATCACCAGCGCCTCCACTATATTAGACTAAAAAAAAAAAAAGAAATTATATATTTACAAAATAAGAAAATGTTAATGAGTGATGTCCTGGTAATAATACTTGAGCATTCAACATTTTTACAAGGTTACATATATACAATTTACATACAATTAACTTCTTATACATATATTTTACCCCCCTCTCACCCCTATTTAATCTAACGAAATCATCGTATAAATATATAATTACAGTTAGTATTCTTACATGCTGTGTATACTGCTTTATATTTACTGTATCCTACATATCTAGTGTTAAAAGTAATTATTCCATTCTCTTTATGATGAAACACTTTTAAAGGAATCACACTTAGTTAATACGAATTAGATTACAAACCAAGCTAATATTGTTTATGTTTCTTTGCAGATCGATTAATTCTAACTTTTAATCGTAAGATTTGGGCATTGCCAAGATCTTCTATGTCAGGGGGTTGGTTAGTAAATATACACTCTAAAAATGTCAATGATAAAGGTTTACAGAATCATAATTTTGTCTCCTTATGATATGAAATTATTGACTGTTTCAAAATATCAGCAAAACATCAAAACAGTGGGCTGATAACTGTAAGGAAAAAAGAAATTATTAGACAGAAATCTTAAAAATACTAGATAATATATTTATGTTAACCATAAATATATACTTATTATAAACTGTGGTTGGAGAATCGATTTATTATTATTTTTCTTTGTATTAAACTTCACATTTATGTAACTTCAA